>APFE031435469.1:10318-44770 GCA_000404065.3 Pinus taeda
TTTTCAAGTGCCCTTCCTTTCCACATTTCCAGCACATCTTTACAGGTTTTCCTGGAGATTTAGATCTCCATCTAGATTTAGATTTCCCACTCGAGGACTTATTTTTGTTTCTGTTTTGGGACCATCCATTTAAAGACAATGCATCTCCATTTTTCCCCTCCATATTTTTCCATCTCATCTCCTTCAACAACAAGGATGAAACTATTTCATCAAACTTCAAGGTAGTTGTATTGCAACCTATTGCAACAACCAGGTTATCCCATGAATCTGGTAGAGAACATAGCAAGCTGATGAACATATCTTCATCTAAAAAATTAATATCAAAACCTAACAACTGGATTACCACAGTATTAAAGGCATTCAGATGCTTTGTCACCAAGTCGCCATCCTTCATCCTTAAGTTATACAACTTTTTTCGTAGGAACAGTTTGTTCACTAGAAACTTATATTGGTACAAAGTCCCTAACTTATCCCACAAATCCTTCACCATAGCTTCCCATGATACATTTAACAATACTAAATATAAGATACACAACTCTATTGTGTTCTTTGCTTTTCGATCCAACTTCACCCAATCTTCATCTGACAATTTCATTGGTTTAGTACCCGGATCTACCCTTATCCACTAATCTTTATCCACTAGAAGATCCTCCATATTGAGTTTCCACAACTCAAAACTATGACCATTAAATTTCTCAATCTTTATCTTTCCACTACTCATCATCTTCTTTCACCGCAAGAATCGATCCCATAGATCTCCCACTCAATAGGGTCTACCACAAGCTCGAGAAAAACCCCTCAATAGAAAAGGCGTCCCCTTCAAGCTGAAACAACTCTGATTCCAAATGTAGGTTTTAACCTTGTACATAGATTACCTACAAATGAATTCTAAAAATAAAAAATAAACAATGACAAGAATATAAAACAAATACACAGATATTTTCCCCTGGATCCCAAAATCGGGACTACCGGGTTGATTTTTCATTTTGTTCCTTTCAATGTTACAATACACATATATACCCTAATCCATTAACCCTGGATTAGAACATAACCGTAGTACCCTTGACCAAATCTATAAAATACCATGGGCAGAAAACCATCATGCCCAAATCCATGTTCAAAACCCGTGCACAAAACCATAGGTAGGTCCACCCACCTAATATAAGGTCCAAAAAAGAAACATTCCCTAGGCGCTGCTCTAGACCTCGTGCAAGGGGGCTACCACCCCCCTGAAACCCCTCGATGGGGGGGGGATATCACCCCCTGTATGACCCCCTTGCGCGTGCAATTAATCATGGAAAGAATATAACACACACCCAACACTTATGTTAATTTTTTCTGCAACTTCAAAGGATTCAAAATCAGAGCATCTTTATAGGTTCGTCCTTTATATTTTGCTCTCCTTCGGATTCCTTGAAAGGAAAATGCCTCAATTATTCTAAATCATCTTCATCGGGGACTCAATTGAATTTTAATGCAAGTGATGACCTCATGAAACCCATATTCATATAAGTTATCAAGATTGCCTTGATCACTAAATTCCTAAAAATAATTTCCTATAGGAAACAATACTGTTTTTATTGCTTTTAGGGCCTCAGCTATTTTTGCATCCTCATTCGAAAAATAAAAATCACTGCAAAATCGAGCTACCAGTGGCTCCTAGTTAGTGTTATGTCTCTTCATCTCTTCCTTCAGATACTAGGCTTGTGGAAATATCTCTAACCTATGGATTAGCTAGTGCACCCACATTTCTACAAGAAGTCTCGCTTCGGTCCACTTGACACTGCAAGTTTGAATATGCTTCCTATATCCTTCATATACAAGATTTTTAACTGAATTTTTCTTTGGAGAAACAAACCGACATAAAAGAGAGGACTTAACTGACCCCCAGTCTTGGATATGACTATGATGAACTCCCCATTATCTTGTTAGTGTTTCTTGGAGGGAAACATCCAATAAAGGGATCTTTTGTAGGGAAAATTTTAGGGGCTAATATTTGCAGGTGGGTTAATTTTCCATATTTTTTCCAAAAAAAAGTTTCATGAATTTCCATTTTTTTCTAAAATTATTCACCCAAATTCTATAGTACACCATTACTTTACCTTAAAAATCACCAAAATATTATATCGACTAATATAAAATCATTACAAATCTAAATATTTCCACAAAACAATTACCAAAATTTTTACAATTTGCATATTAGGAACTAGTAAGATTCAACAAGATTTTAAACTTTAAGATAAAATTCCATCAATCTCCAAATCAATTTCATTAATAAAATTAATAGTAGAGCCTATATCATTAAAAGGAGGAAAATATCATACGTGAATACCAATCCAACGGGCATAACGAACAGTTTCACAATGCCTAGAATGCAACTCATGATCTTCTTGTTGCCAATCATCCAACGCAACATCTGAACCAACTTTTTTTCTTTGAACACTTCTCCAACTAATAGAACTGTCTGTTGTAGGATTTATATAATCATCTCTTTTTCTCATAGTGATCTAGTATAACTAATCCAAAATATTAGGTTCTTCTTTGTCATCTACATGTTCTGTAAACCTTGGGCCTTGATAAGGATCTATTGGTTGTATAACTCAAATTCTATCCACTTCAACAGTCATTGTCTCCCACTTAAGATCAATAACAATGTAATTTTCAAATGCCCAATCTATTCCCAACAAGGCTAGATACAAGTCTTTATTGCCCATAATATATATAACTTTGAAATATGCATATATTTTTACCCTTGTAATATCAAATTCAACATCCTCAAGGCGTCCAATGGGAAGAATACAATATTGTTTGTCCATATGCAATTGAGTTGGGGAAACACTAACTTAGGTTTTCCCAATGCCTCCCAAGTCTTTCTTGGTAAAATATTGACATCATATCCCAAATCCAACATGGAATATTTAATCTAAAATCTTGCAATTTTAGCATCAAATGACATTCTCTCCCCATTCTTCTCTTATTCCTACGGACATGTATGTAGTATCATTCATGCAGATTTGTGACAATTGGGCTATTTGAAAATTCCTCATCCCTAACCAATTTTTTGAGCTTCTTGCGCAACTAGCTAGATAATTTTTCATCATTCATAATCTAAAAAAATAATTTAAACCATTCCATAACAGGCTGAGATGTTTTTTGAGAAAATATGGGCTCCTCATTTGTATCTGCTCTTGTTGTTCCATGCGAGGAATATAAAAAGAATTTGATTGTTTAAAAATTCTAGCTATATCTTTGTAGTATTCTTTTTGTTGGTTAGAATCATAGGACCTCTTAGGTGATGCATGTTTTATTATAGTTGGTTGTTCAAAAGTTTCCATGTCTACTCCAGTCCTTTTTCCTCCTCTAGTAATTATATTAGTATTAAGAATTGAAGGTGGTTTAGGTCCCCTAGGTTCTGCACTGATTATATTTTCTCCCCTTTGAAAGTTATGCTCTTCCCACCAAGCAATTAGTTCAGAAAAGTCTTCTATCACGTGTATTTTCTCTACAATGTGAACACCAAGGCCTTCTAGGCAACATGAAGTCACAAGCAACATGTACTTCTTGATAAAAATAGACCAAAACTCTTCCTCTAGTTCTTCCCCCTCTTGAATTTCCTCCTCCTCGTCCTCAAGGAGCTTCAATAAGGACTATTTCTGTAAAATGGGGAGAAGATGAGGTGAATGGCCATAGGTTTGAAAAATCTCACAGTAACGATTTGAAGATGCACCTTGTTGATTGAGGAACACATGAAATTGAGTATGTCCTTGATATAGAGAATTTATAACAACTTTATCAAATCCAACTATAGTTATAAGAGGCGTCGGTCCCATAGGCATGGTAGATGACCCAAAACCTCTCAATCATGGACACTTCGTGGTATGATGGCCTTCAATATGATAGTTAGTTCACCATACTTGAGGATGCAAAGGTTGCATTGCATTCACATCCTTCAATATTTATATCAAATCAACAATCTGATGTTGCAATCCCATAATGGCAGAATCACTGGAAGCAACACCTCCCTTGTGCTCATGAGGGTACCCCGCCATATCTTCAATCTTCCTAGCTTCTTCCAATGTATCCTGCAACATATCAACCTTTGGTTGCATTAAGGGGATTCAAGTTGATGACAATAGGGATTTAATGAACCAATACCTCTGGTGATTAGGATCGATTAGATAATTTAATTTGCCAATGGCATCCTTAAATTATTGCATGCATTCCCATTCAGTTTCTCCCTCCCGTTGTTTAATATCCCATAATTTAGATAATACATGTTTCTTTGTCAGGGGAAGTTTAAACTCTCAAATAAACTCTCATTGCACTTCATCAAGAGTAGGGTTCGAATGTAAGAAAAATCATTTGATAAACCACCTCAACAACTTCTCTCTCAAAATAGTTTGGAATTCAATAAGCTTAGTAGCATATGGTGTTTGTCTAGCCATCCATATGGCTTCACAAAAATACCAATGTTGTTCAACATCCTCATTCCCTCATCATGAAAATTCAGGGTATCAAGTGAATGATCCTTCTATGTTGTCAGTCATTACAGACTCACTAGGAGAAATCAATATAAATCCTTGTGAACCAGGTTGTTAAGATCTAGAGGAATTTAATAGAAAACCAACGCTAAAACCACTAGAGGTACCAACTGTGTAGGCATTGTAGACATTCTGAAATTTTAAAGTATTACTAATTAAAAAAAAAAAAGTAGGATTCTAATAAAGTACCAAGGGGAGGTTAGGGAAGGAGATACTTATGGTGTTAACTAGTGGATAGTTTCTCGTGGTAGATGCATCATCTTCATAAAACAATCATCACATCAAAAAGTGTATCTAATCATTAGGAGGAGTGTTTTGTTCCATCACTTCAACTTTAGGTTTTGATACTTCTGGTGTCTTCACTCCTTTTGACTCATGGGGAACTCCCCTACTTCCCTCCATATTTTTGATGACACTACTTCCAACACCTCCTATTTGGCTGAAATTCACTCCAGTACTAACTCTTATATGATGCAACTTTGAACTACTTGGTCCTTCTATCCGCAGTTTTAGATTACTCAACACCTCTCTTATTTGGTGTAATTATCTTTGTCGCCTTTAGATTTCATGCAACTTATTTTCCTACCACTCATCATCTATCTATGCCCTTATATTTTCTCTCAAGTATCGATCCCTCCGCTACTCATCTACATCCATCCCAATAATCCTATTTCTTCCGTAACCAGGTAACATCTCTTCTCTAGACCCTACCCCCAATACCTAATGTTTTTGGCTAGAATATTTTTTTCTTGGAACAAAATAGTTTTTTTTCTACCATTATATTTTCAATCTACAAAGGGAGTTATTTCAGTAGTCTTCCTTGCAATCCGTACTTGAAAACTGCTTTGAATTAGGAAAAATATTGATGATACACTACAATGAATTCAACGATAGAAATTTCTAAAGTTACTTTTACCCATAATTCAACATCCCTCGCCATCTCAGTGTCCAACCTATGCAACTCAGATAGATCAAAACTAGTCCAGGTGCAACAGAGTTTGAGATGGTTTTTGTTAGAGTTGGTCTGGTCAGTCCTCCGTCAGAGATAAAAACTCTTTATGAATTTCATTTTTAGGAGTCCCGCTCCATTCACTCAGCTCCATTCCACTAGGGGCATGCCATAATCTGACGGAAAAGGTCATGCTATTCATTTCCCCTCATGTTTGGCTCCTGCTGGCTTAGGTCTTTTGTCAATGATCACCAAAGTTCATGACAGTCAAGGTCTGGTCCTTGAATGGACAAAAGTCATTTTCGATCATTAGGTCTAGGGATTAGTCAATTTGGTCTTTAAACATATCCAATAAATTCATGCAGGCCAGAGTGAGGCCCTTACAAAATTATGATTCGGAGAGTTTCATCGTCATGTTGATAGACTTCCACTGTTCTTCAAAACTCTGTTTTGAAGAAAAGTCAAACAGTGCCATTTGTGATCAAATTTGCAAAAAAGTCATCAGTTAATTTCTTTAGGTGCAGTCATGGTTTCCGTGGCCAAATTCCCTGTCATGCAAGCCCTGCAAAGAGTGCCAAAAAATTCATCATTTGAGCTAAAATTTCAAAGGGAAAATTGAAATTCAGTATTGCTTTAAGTCAGTGAAAAAGTGTCAAAACATAACATTAGCAAAATGGGTTTTTGAAGCGGAAAAAATTAAACCCATGACTTCAAGGCCTTTATATACAAGTTTCCACCAAAATCAAATTCATTGTGCAAATCAAGTGCGTAGGGAAACATTACAAAGCATTGAGAGAACAAAGTGCGTGTTTCAAGTGAGTTGGAAGAAGTTTTCAGGGCGCGGCGCATACACAAAGGAGCGCGGCGCACACAGAACCACCCCACAATGAAAATTTTCAACGGGCGCGGCACACCCCCAGGGTGCGGAGCACTGGGTTTGGCGTGCGACGCACACCCACAAAGGGCTGAAATCGTGCCAAATTTCCTCAAATTGCTTGTGAAACCCCTCAAATTGACAGGTAGGCTCTATATCACGGCTTGCTCATCAAATTTTATGAATGATATGGTGGTTCTTGGCTATGTTTAATTGCCACAAAACTCATAAAACCAACCACTCAAAAAACATCAAAACTATGGTGGCTAGGGTTGCAAAATTGTGGTGTTAGTGCCAAGGTTTCATTTTCACTCCTCATTTCTCCCTTTATTGTCATTTTTCCCTATCCCCCTTTCTCATTTTTCCTATTATCCCTACCCTAAAACACTACCAAATCCTATTCCCTATCCCCTCCGCTTATTTGTCAACATAACACCCCAGAACCCTACCTTATCAAAACCCCAAAGCCCTACCCTATCAAATACCCAAACCCCCTACATATCCCTAAACAAAATTCTCCCCATAACCCCTATTCCCATCATATTACTCCCTTCCTAATACTCCCTTGTTTCATTGTTCCCCTTGGTGGCAGATATCACAACAACACCTAGTTTCGCACCATCATCAAAGGGAAGCCTAAGTAAGTACACACAACAATCATGGCATCAGAGTATTCATCAGAGTATGAGATGGAGACACAAAGTGATTCGTCCTCGAAAGAACAGGCTCCCAGGAGACATCACAAGAGTGGAAAACATGTTAGGGATGAGCCAACTACCCTCAGTGAATTGCAGGCCTGCCCTCTTGCCATGTCATGTTTCCAACATCTATCATGTTTTGAATTTTGTCAAAGGGTGGCTAATGTTAGAGTTCATCATGAGTTGGCCCGTCTTTTTGTGCTTCACCTACATGGAGGTTAGTCTATCTTGGCCCGGGTCACCTTCACATTGACACCCGAAACTATATTAGTGGCAACCGACATACTGAATGTTGGAGAAAAGTGGCACAAGAAAAAGAAGGTGGATAGGCAACACTATGAGCCTTACATTAAGGCTAGATTCTTGAGGTAGCTCACAAGAGTCTTTCCATTAAGATATTTGAAGGATGAGTATGCTCCACTCATGAAATTGATCATGAAATACTTCAGCTGTGAGGGGAGGTTCTCTCATCTATATGCCTATCACATTAGGTTGCTCATGCACTTTACCAGGGTGTGGATGATGAACCTTCCATTTTTCATTTGCAGGAACATAGACAGGATGAACACCTTCATGCAGCATAAGACCCCTCAGTAGCAACTTAAGAATGTTTATCACTTTTCTCTTATCCGGATTTTGGTGGATCATCAGTTGGGATTACAGGGCATTGCATGGGAGGAATTCATCTCCCGTGACCTCTTCAGCACTCCACAGGTACTATCAGAGCCAGATCATGAGATAGGTTGTCCTTCTCATCAGTATGAGTGCCATGAGACCACTACTATGCTAGTATTCGTTACATATTAGAGAGGCAGTAGGCACTTGTTTGCAGCAGCAAAGCGAGTGTTATCTCCACCCGGGGTGGAAGGGGCCTCACTTCCAGCATCGACAACACAAGTATAGGACAAGGGCAAAAGGCCCATGCATGACGAAGGGCCATCAAGCGAACAGGAGGCCGACTTCATCCTCATTCAGGATGATGATGCAGATGTGGAGAGTGCCAGACTTAGGATGACCATTTAGGAGCAGAAAACAGAGATCCAGGACTTGTCACTCAATTTGGAGAGGGCCAAATGGATCGTTAGGTATTTGGAGTAGAGGAAAAAATAGCTTGAGGACCAGCATGAGATCATGGAGTTGCAAAGCATCCGTGAGAATCGACAAGCTGCCCAACAAAGGAGGATCAAGCTCACTACCTTGGAGCAAGAGATTAACAATGACCATGAGTCTTGGCTCGAGCGGATCAACATCCACCTTGAGAGACTACTGGAGAAGGCCAATAGAGACAAAACCATAGTGAGGAGGATGGTTTATCATTACAGGGCACAAAACATGAGTTCAAAGGCTCAGATAAGGAGTTTGAAGGAAAAATTGAGCAAAGCAACAAAGAGGAAAAAGAGGCAAGAAGAGAAATATCGGCTTTGAATCTTGGCTGAAGCTTCTATGGCCCAGCATAGTACCTCTTAGAGAACCTTCAGCCCAAATTTCAAGAAATTTGGAGCAA
This sequence comes from Pinus taeda, assembly GCA_000404065.3. Taxonomy (NCBI): domain Eukaryota; kingdom Viridiplantae; phylum Streptophyta; class Pinopsida; order Pinales; family Pinaceae; genus Pinus; species Pinus taeda. Next base: position 18,885 of record APFE031435469.1, read on the forward strand.
TTTTGGTCACATGGCAATTTTTTGGTCACATGGCAATTTTTTGGTCACAACACAGGTTTTTTCTCCAGTGGCATGGCACTTATGATTGGGAGCTCCAAATTGGAAATGGCTTCCATTTTTGGATTCAGCATGAAAAATCACGACTACTGGTGCTTGGGCAAGAAATTTGGGCATGATTTGAGTCTCGAGGAGGCCAAAAACACCCAAAAAATGACCTCTCTGCTCCTATTTTGACACACAGGAAGAAGTCTTGGGAGAATGAAGATTTGGATGGTCAAATAAGCACCAAATTCAGAAATTCCACTTGGGTTGGAAAGTAGACGGGCCAGGCTTTCCAACAAGCACACTTGAGCACATTTTGGACTCCAGTAGGTGCCTCAAAACATCCTCCAAAGTGGCGCGGAGCATATAGGGAAAAATGCCAAATTCACCTCCGTTTCGCGAAATTTCGATTCGCGACTTTCTCCAAGTGGGCCCGCTCATCTACACTTCACCTTTTTCGGCAACTAAGGAAAATTTTAAAGAGTTTGGCTTCTATCCAAGTGGCAAAGGAAGGAAAACGGTCACCCAAAGCCATTTGTCATTTTTGTAACATTGCACCTGTAGCTAATGGTTGGCTTTCCATCTCCATTTTGTAATGATTCGAGAAACTCCCCAACCCTTGGTCATTCTATCTCCTCATCGCATGTTGTATTTATTTTATGCAAACCATTTGCAAAGGGTTGGTTGGCTCGTAATTTATGGGAGACTGTGGGAAAGAAACTCTGTTTCTTCATTGTATATTTTGGCGGAGGATTAATGAAAGGCAGCGGCTCTGTTTCATGAGATTCATGTGGTTGTGAGTGTAGCAAATGTGTCTCTTATGTTTCATATGTATCTCGTGTGAAATTTTCTAAGTTAGATAAGGTAGAATTCATTTTTATTGCTCTTCCTGTGGGAAAATTTCATGTTCAGTGTTCTTTCTTCTGTTGAAAAGGATTCATGTACTTATGCCCTTTTCACTCTCCTAAGAAATCTCTCCATTCCACGTTATTTCAAACTAGATTGCTAGACTTTCTGCCTGTCTTGCCTCACGAAGTAATCTGTGCCTTTGTATTAAATTCTCTGTTCATTATTTTCCATTGGTCCCATACCATCCCAGAAACTAAGTCATTCATAAAAAATTGCTTCTTGTATCCATCTTTACTTACTAGCCTAAGATCAATATTTCACTGTAAGTCATCTCAGACCATTTCGTTTATCTATTCACTAAGTGTGACTCGGAGAGAGCCCTCTCCTATTCTGGTAGGGCTATCTACCAGACTGAGTGTGGTTTGTGGTTACCCTGAATTTTTCCTTCCTTCAGCCTAAGGCGGATTTAGGTGCTAACATAGTGGCGACTCCACTGGGGAATGAAATCAATCCCCTTACTTCTTGACAATTCTAAGCTTCCAAATGATAAGTTTAGGATTTGATAGGCTGAGTGAGTTGGTTGTGTCCTTCGATTTTTCTTAATAGCACGTTGGCTTCAAGAAGATATACCAGGGCTAATCGAGACCTAGATCCTACGCACATCTACGAAAATCCCAATTTGATTTCAAGAATTCGTCGTCAAGAGAGCTCTATATCTCCCGTGTTCAAATCCCATTCATGCCCCGACATTTTTGAGTATCTCGAAGAGCTAGAGTTTGATGAGCAGTTTGAACTATCGTTGTTCGAAACCAAATCCGAAAGGGCGGTTGACTCTATTGTCCACAATCCAAAGTTTCTTGTAGACTTGGAGACGGAAAGGGCTAACAGGTCGATTGATAATTACATTATAGCTCAGCTTCAAACTCCAATTTCTAGCCCCTTACAAACTGTGCACACTCCTCCAACACCTCCAAGGCCAAATCCCCCAAGAGTGATGGTTGCTTGTTTTGCACCCCTTATTCTGCCTCAAGTTCTAGATGATATGCCCGTAGATTATCAAAGAAAAATCTTGTTTTTTGATGGCACCCCTAATGGCATTACTGCTTAGCAACATGTGGACAGAATGGCAGACTTCTATGAACTTCATGAGATCGATGCGGAGAATGTGGCAATGAGACTCTTTGTACAGAAATTTGCAGTTGAAGTGAGGAAATGGTTCATAGGTTTATCGACTGCATTCATCGCTACCTTGGCTGACTTACAAATACAATTTTTAAACCACTGGGAAGTGAAAAATAATCCTCTTCAAATTCTGGCTGAATATGAGCAAATCAAAAGAAACGTTGGTGAGTCGGTCCAAGACTATTGCATTAGATTCAATTCAGTTTATAACGAAATTCCAAATCATCTAAGCCCACCTGTGGGACTAGCCATGGTGAAGTTCCCAGATGGTTTTGATGCTGACATGGCTTATCAATTAAGAGAAAGAGAACCGACCACAATGGAAGACATGCAGAAGATAGCGGTCAGCGTTGAAGCAAATCTGCTGACCAAGAGAGCTAGAGCAAAGGCAGAGAAGAAGGTCACCGTAAAAGAAGAGTCTTCCTCAGTAAATCAATTACTCTGGAAGGTAGAGCAGATGCTTGAAATGGTGAAACTTGACAAACCAAAGCCACAAATTAGAAATCCTAACTTCCGTGGTCAACAACAACCACAATATAGAATAAGACAAAGAGATCAGCGAGCCCAAGAGCAGACAGCACAATAGCCAGTACAGACACCTTTGCAACAAAATTTTGTTCATGGACCGGAATCAGATGAGGATGGGAATGTAATAGGTGAAGAAAACCACCTCTTTACTCCTGATGATTTGCCTATTTATCTCACTGAGGATGAGGAGTATGCAGAAAGTTCGGCTGTACACAAAGATGTAGATTTCATTCTCGCAAATGATATCGTCTTGGAGGAAGAATCATATGAATACCAAAGAGGATATATGAATGCTCTGTCCACCCAATAATAGCGATATTCACTTAGAAATAGAGATGTGTCGGTCAAACCAATTCAGAAAAGGAAGGAGGTTGAGGCATCAAAGAATGATTCATCAATTGCACAAAGGAAAGGAAAGGAGGCGGTTGATCCGGATAGCAGAAAATCACCATTAGCAGAACAATCACATCAGCATGTTGCATCGAAAGAAAAGGAAAGGAAAGAAATCCCAGTCAAAGAGGTAGAAAAGATTCCCACTTTTAATTTAGAGAATGAGATTTCTAAATTAAAGGTATCCATTCCCTTGACTGAAATAATGAGGAACAACAGTTATAGAGGGAAAGTATCTAAAATGTTGAATTTGGACCCAATGTTCGACATGGTGAATGTCGAAGATGATCAACCTGAAATGATTTTTGGGCCAGCATCGAATGGTGAGTCTCCTAATAGTGATGTGACACCTTTTTATATCAGTTTAAGATTGCATGATTTTGTGTTACATAATGCCATGTTCGATTCCGAAGCTTCTCACAATCTCATGCCCAAGGCTATCATGGATAAGCTTGGTCTGGAAATCACCCAGCAATACCATGATCTCTATTCGTTTGATTCTAGCGGAGTAAGATGTATTGGGCTCATCAAAGACTTGGTTGTGAGTCTGGATCAGCTCCCAATGAAGAATTTTTTGATGGATGTTGCTGTAGCAGATATTCCTCCCAGGTTTGGCATGATTCTTTCCAGGTCTTGAGTAGCGAAACTGAAAGGGACACTACAACTAGATTTCTCCTATGCAACGATTCCGGTGTTTGGCCAAATGACGAAACTGTATCAGGAACAAAAAATGAAATACATGATCACAAGCAAGGAGAAACCAATTAATTATGTACATACAGATTTAGAGTATTTTGTTTTGTATTCAGATAGTTTCAATGATATCGATAGTCAGTTAGTAGAAGCAGATGATATTCCGGAAATAACAGAAAATTTTAGAGTTTTAAAGAAAGAATAACAAGAACAGCAAAACACCGTTGCGCAATCAGCTGAAAGTAATGAACAACAAGTAGACAAGGCACAACAAACAGATTTCCAGCACTTACAAGAGGAGGAAGAGGGTGTGTGGACCATGGACTTCGATGGAGCAGTGGGAAATGATGGCGATGGAATTGGAATTTGGGTACGCAGTCCTTTCTTCACCCCGAACAAAGTCCCTAGTAACGTGCGGGTATGCTCTTACAAGTTGGATTTTGAGTGTTCAAACAATGAAGCTGAGTATGAAGCTCTTATTGCTGGCCTAAAGATTCTAAGAAAGTTGAATGCTAAGAGGATTTCAGTATATCGCGACTCCGAAATGGTAATTAAGCAGGTCAAAGGCGAATATCAAGCAAAGCATCCTAGGATGCGAGCTTACCATAATGCAGTCCTAGACATCCTAAAATTATTTTTAGAATACACCTTGACATGTGTGCCTCGTATACAAAATAGTATTGTTGATTCTCTTGCCAAGGCAGAAAGTAGTTTGAAAATCCCAATGAACTCCAGCAATAAATTCGAAATCCATGTCAAGCATCATCCAACCATTCCAGACAATCAGAGATATTGGCAAGTTTTCCAAGATGATGACAAGATTGATGATTTTCTACAAAACAAAGGCAAGTTCAAAGATGCCTCAATTGATGTAGAAAATGACGATGGTAAAGGTAATGGTACAGATGAGGTGCAGATCAATGAAATGGACGTGTTGCAGCTGAAGAATAACGTTATTCCTAAAGGCTTGATCCCTTTAGAAGAACTCTTTGATCAAGATGTAGCCCGCAAGCCAGCATTACAGCCAACAGAGAAGGGTGTGGAAGAGGTCAATATCGGAATAGCTGCTAATCCTAAATTGGTAAAATTGTCCAAAGCATTGCCACCAAAGATCAAGGACAAATATATCAGTTTTTTGTCTTCATTTTCAGATGTGTTTGCTTGGGACTATTCTGACTTAAAGACATATGATACCAATATAATTCAGCACACTATACCCATCAAGCCCAATCAAAAACCATTCAGACAGAAGTTGAGAAGACTAAATCCAAATTTGCTGCTATCTATTGAAAAGGAGATAAATAGGTTGTACAAATCAGGGATCATTCTGCCCATCAAATTTTCAGGTTGGATCTCTAATTTGGTACCCGTACGAAAGAAGACATGTGAGATTTGCTTATGCATTGATTTTAGAAATCTCAATAAAGTTTCATTGAAAGACAACTATCCACTACCCAAAATGGACCATACACTTCAACAAGTAGTGGAAGCATCTCGTATGTCACTACTTGATGGTTATTCCGGATATAACCAAGTTTTTGTCCATGAAGATGACCGAGACAAGATATCGTTCACCACTCCATGGGGAACCTTTCATTACGCTAAAATGCCTTTCAGTTTGAAGAACGTAGGTGCCACATTTCAGCGTGTAATGGACTTGGATTTTGCAAATGAGAAGGATGTCTTTTTTTTTGTGTACCTGGATGATTTGACGGTGTTTTCCAAATTTGATGAAGAGCACATGTACCATCTAAAAATTGTCTTTCAAAAGTGCAGAAAATATGGATTGTCGTTGAATCTGAAGAAGAGCTTGTTTGCCATGGAGGAAGGAAAACTACTCGAGCACATTATCTCAAAAGATGGCATTCGTATTGACCCAGCACATCTGCAAGCAATTCAGCAAATCAATCTACCCGGAATAAAAAAGAGATACAATCTTTCAATGGTAAAATGAATTTTCTACGCCGCTTTGTACCTAATCTTGCTGAGCACCTAAGAGAGATGACAAACATGCTTAAGAAGGATAGCCAAGTGAAATGGACGGAGGAGGCTGTAAAATCTTTCAATTTGGTCAAATTGGCTCTTTCTTCAGCTCCAGTTCTAGTTAGCCCAGACTACACTCAAGATTTCATATTGTTTTCATTTGCTTCAGAGTATACTATGGCAGCGGTGCTATTGTAGAAAAGAGGTGGTCACAAAAGACCCATCACATTCTTCAATAGAGCTATAAGAGATGCAGCCTTAAAATACAACATCATTGAGAAGCAAGCCCTGGCACTTGTGAAGGCATTAAAGGATTTCCGGGTATATATTCTACATTCTCATATTTTGGCCTATGTTCCTAACGCTACTGTCAAAGATGTTTTAGTGCAAACTGGTCCGGAAGGAAGGCGAGGTAAGTGGATTGCAGCCTTGCTGGAATATGATGTGGAAATAAAGCCCACAAAGCTGGTTAAAGGACAGGGATTGGCAAAGTTAATGGCCGAATCAAACTTGCACGCCTTGGACATAAATGTGATCACTGCTATGTCCAATGAGAATGAGGAAGGATCGTCAATTCCGGTATCTGAAATGTTTGCTCTTTCTCCATGGTATTCAGATATCATATATGTGCTTAAAAAAATTTCACCACCACCCAGCATGACTAGAAACAAAGCGAGAACACTCAAGTTGAAGGCTGCCAAGTTTTGCATTCTAAATTCTACACTGTATTGGAAAGATCCTAGTGGCATTCTGTTAAATTGTTTGGTGGAAAAGGAAGCAAAGAAGGTCATGGAGGACTCCCATCAAGGAGACTGTGGTGGTCACCTTTTTTGGAAATCAACAGCAAACAAAATTCTGAGAGCGGGGTACTATTGGCTGACATTGTTTGCTGATGTATATAAGATGGTCAAGCGCCGTCATAAGTATTAGATTTTCGAAGGAAAGCAGAAATTACAGCCTTTACCACTTAAGCCTATAGAGGTGAGTGCTCCTTTCCAGCAATGGGGGTTGGATTTCATTGGTGAAATTCATCCCGCTTCTTCCAGTCAGCATAGATGGATCCTCACAGCGACAGATTATTTCACGAAATGGATCGAGGCAATTCCCACCAGAAAAGCTACAGATGCGGTAATTATTTCATTCCTTGAAAATAACATCTTGTCTCGCTTTGGTTGCCCAAATAAGTCAATCACTAATAACACAGCAGCTTTCAAATAAAAAAGGATGGTAGAATTTTGTCATAAATATCACATCATTTTGGGTCACTCAACTGCCTATCATCCGCAAGGCAATGGATTGGTGGAGTCTTTGAACAAATCATTGGTCAACATTATCAAGAAGTTGCTGGAAATAAATAAGAAGAGTTGGCATAAGAGGTTGGTCAATGCACTTTGGGCAAATCGGGTCAGTCAGAAGAAATCCATTGGTACGTCACCGTTCGAGCTTGTTTATGGAGTTGATACAGTATTTCCTACCTCTCTCGCTACCCCGGTAGTCAAACTGCTTCAGGAGGCCGACAGTGAAGAAGACCCCATGCAAAGAAGGTTGAATCAAATGGTACACTTACAACAGACTAGAGAAGAAGTTCTCAAGAACACATCCAAATTGCAGGAGAAGATCAAGAAAATTTATGACAGAAAGGCAAAGGTGGACAAATTTCAGTTGGATGATGTAGTGCTGAAGTGGGATGCAAGGAATGAGGAAAAAGGTAAGCATGGTAAGTTTGAGAATCTCAGGAAAGGTCCCTTTAAAATTGCAGCGTATCGGGGTTAGAATGCCTTTCTTCTGAAGGAAATGAACGAGGAAGATTGTCCAGGAGGGTTGATCAATGGTCGGCTGCTCAAGCGGTACCATTTCTGAGTTATTAACGTTACTTCCACTGTCACTGTAAATACCATTTTATTTAAGTTTGGTTAGAGTTTGTCAAGTTAGTCTTTGAGTCATTTCAATGTCAAATTTGAGTTAGTTTTTTGGTCATTTCAGTTTCATAAATGAGTCAGAGCCCTGTGTTGTTTGTCGAAATAATGACTCCATAGCCCAATGGATGAAGGCACTATCTAGCTCTTCTAGAGATTTGTTGTTCTTGGCACCTCCAAGGAGCTACCATCCCCCATTGGAGCCAATGTTAGAGTCGGTTTGGTTAGTCCTCCGTCAGAGATCAAAACTCTTTATGCAATTCATTTTTAGGAGTCCCGCTCCATTCAATCAGTTGCATTCCGCTAGGGGCATGCCATAATCTGATGGAAAAGGTCATGCTAGTCATTTCCCCTCATGTCCGGCTCCTGCTGGCTTAGTAATCAGCCCCAAAATTGGTAACTTGTTGGGCTCATTTGGCCTAATTATCCTTGTTCAGTCCTTGTTCAAATCCTTCATTTTCTATAGTTTATGCATTATTTTCAATATGTTTATGTCATTTGTACGAATAAGGGAAGTCACTTTTCCTAGGTGGTTAACACGTGCTTATTTCAGGTTTTTGACACATATTGGAGCAAAGTCAAAGCAATCATGGGCTATAAGATAGCCAAGCCTGAGGTGAGGATTCGAAGGGGGGTTGCCTATGGCATTAAATGACCCTTCCTCAGGATCTTCACCCCCAACTCCGAGCTCCAAAGACCACCAAACCGAATTTAGAAGGCAGCCAAGCAGAATTTAGAAGGGATTGTTTAACTCACAGTTTGACAGCCGAGTTCCACAAATTGAGGAGGCCAGCTAGGTCCCTCGTGATGTATAAATGTTGAGGCCTCAGCCTTCATAAAAAGACTTTTGAAACTATTGTTTATTTTGCACCTCAGTGCTGCCAGTCCTATTTAGTTCTTTTGTAGCCATTTTTGGCATGACTCTTCTGATTATTTTTGGATAATGAGAAGCAGTTTGGTTTCCTATCAAATGTGAGTTTTTCATAGGAGCCATAGCTCTCAGGGTTGGGCCCAACCTGAGAGTCTAGGGCCTCTTTTCTGTATTGTTACTTTTCCTTTACGCATCACTCTTTTCCTTTATGCATTTGAACATATTTCTGTTATGTAGATTTCGTTATGTTGCTGGAATAGATCACTATTTATTAATGACATTGCTTTAGGTGCTTTGGTAGGATAATAAAAGAAAAACTTCCAAGAAAAGGGACAACCACACTCCTGGTTTCACCTCATCCTTATTGGATTTGGGGCTGGAATTGAGGAAACAGTGCTGCCTCACAAAACACTAGTTTGCTTGGCTATGCAATCCTTAGTGTGTTGTTTTTATTAGCAGAGATTAGTCATGGGTTTGGACATCTGAAATGTTTCTTTGCATAGGTGATGTACAAGGTTTTCTTCCCAAATAAAGCTGCTGTTCATTTATGTTGTTGATGGTTAGACTAGGCTAGTTCAAGATTTGATCATTTGCAAGCCTTTGTTGATTTAATCAGGGTACACCATGTAGGGAATCTTATCCATTCTTTCATCCACCCAAAGTATCATCTGAGCTACCTGTTCTTTCTCTTATCTAAGTTTCTCATTTCCCATCTATCATTTTTGTCCACGTAACCTTACCTCCTTACTCATCATTGACTTAGCCTTCTTCAAGCCAAGTCAGCCTTCTACACCTCTTCACCGCTCCATCCACCAGTCCTTAGGCCATTTTTAGACCCCTATCCTACCTCAAGATCCATCCATGCAACTTCCCTCACTCATCCATCCCCTAAGAACCGATTTCCAAACATCCTGTAGAAATTCTGAAACATCCTATAGAACCCCTGCAGACTTCCTGTAGAAGCTCACAAATGAGGTTTCCTATTAGCCAAACTTTATGAAACTCTCTGGAAGAGTGTTAGGGACTCCTTAGACCTTCTCTGCACCTTTCCAACCTTTCCCAAGCATTCCTCTTCCTTGATCCACCCCTGCACTGTAAAACACAGTTCAAGCATATGCATGAGAAAATTGACAACTTAATCAAAAATACAAAAAGATGTTTTCTTAGGATAAAGGTAGCGTAAACACATGCATTTTCCCCTCATAGAAGTAATGGCATCTCTTTTAGTAGTTTTCACTCTCATCTTTGCATCAGTAGGACTAGCTAGTAGAATTAAGGTTTGCTAAGGTTTGCGCTTTCCTTCAGTTTGTCAATCTCTTTTCGCAAGTAGAATAGCTTCCTTTGAGTTAGCTTTCATCCATCACTTAAAAGCTTCTTCTAAGAGCTCATAGAAGTTGGCTAAAGCCCCTAGCGGACTTGGGCCAACTGACCAAGTGACAGCTGCGGCAAGAGCTAGTACTTGTGCATACAACACCGTCGCTTCCAAGTTTGTTACGAACTACCGGGTTGATAAAAGTAAAGCAGGGAGTCCCAGGAGTTGCAGCATTATTGTTGCAATACTAGAGCCCACCACAAGCTAAGAAGGATAATAAATTATCACCAAAGTATTATGGTCCATACAAGGTGTTGCAAAAGATTGGTACTATGGCATACAAATTGGAGCTTCCTCCAGCTTCTCGATTTCACCCTGTTTTCCATGTTTCATGTTTAAAGAAGGTTATAGGCGACCATCTCCCAGTTCAAACAATATTGCCAGAACTTGACGAGGAAGGAAAAATTATATTGGAACCGGAAGCAGTCACAGAAACAAGAACTCGAAAACTACGAAATCGTTCAATTTCAGAGTATCTTATCAAGTGGAAGAACTTATCCGCTGAAGATTCCACATGGTAGGATGAGAATTTTATGCAGAAGTATCCAGAACTACTCAAGCGTTGAGGACAACACTTTTTTGAAGGCGAGGGGCATGTTGGGTCCCTATAATACTAGTGATTACCCCATTACTATTGTAGTTATACCCCTTATTAATATTGTTGTGCCCCTATTGCCCCATATTGTTATTATTGTGCCCCATAGAATCCCTCTATTGTTATTTTTGTGGCTTTATATTATTATTGTTAGTTTGGTTGGTTTATATTGTGACTCTTTAGACTCCTATATATAGAAAGGAGGTTTTGTCATTTGAATCATCCAAGAATTGTTCATTTATGTAATGTAAAGGAGGTTGCCCCCTCGAAGAGGCTGAATTCTAAGGCATTGATCTATCTTTTCTATCTTTTCTTGAGCTGGTTTCATAACAACAGGCTACAAGCTGAGGTTGAGGCACTAACAAAACAGCTACAAGAGAAAGAATTACAGGCAACAGGGGATATACAGTCTCTAAAACACAAGGTACAACAAAAGGAATCCCAATTGGCCTGCATGGCTAGCTGGGCAATAGAAGCGTTGCAATGTCAGTAACCATCCAAGTCATATACCTTATACCTTAAAGATCAATGGTTGCAGTTCCAGATTAACACCTTGGCCCAAAGGGGAACCATTCCATTTCAAAATTACCATCAATTCATGGCTTTGTGTGACAGTAGCTCAGTAGAGGATAAGGCCAAATTATCAGATTTCTATTTACACAACTTGGCCCTTCCTAACATGAATCTGTGGGACCCCAACGCTGCATTGGGAGATGTGCAACTTATGACCATGGCCTCTTGGTTAAACCATGAGGAAAAAAGGGCAGCAGAGATTTGAAATCTCATGAACAAGGAGCTAAGTGAGCGACTTATGATCAGAGCAGAGCCAAAGGATCCCTCGGCCTTAATATATGCCCACCAGAACCTAGCCAATAACTCTCAAGTTCTACCAGACTACATTGAACGACAAGCTCAAGCCATTACTCATTTCGAGCACATTGAAAGACTGTTGGGGGATAACTGCATCCATGCTTACACAAGGAGGTGGAACACACTATCCCATAGTCTGAAAATAAGAGAATACCACACCCCAACAAGGATGAGGGAGGCCTTGGCAAGAGTACCCCTCTATAAGCAGTCAACGCAAACTCTCTAGGCCAGCTAGATCGGCCTAAAGTATAGTCCCCCCTTGCTCTTAGGGCTGCTGGAAGGAGTCAAAGAAAAAGAGGAACACAGGTAGTGGGAGGAAGTAGAAAGAAAAGCAGGATTTCATGACAAGGAAGAAGACATCACCTCGGAAGCCTGGGATGTGAGAGAAGCAGTCAAAGCAATCAAGGATGATGAGCTGGATTAGTTGCTCAAAGAATGAGCAACCCATTTAGCAGGGGGGTGATGATGAGCCCCAAAATTGGGTAACGTATTGGGATCATTTTGCCTAATTATTCTTCATCAATCCACCATTTTCCACATTTTATGCATGTTTTTGAGTATATTTATGTTAATTGAATGTATGAGAATAGTCACTTGACCAAGAAGGCTAACATGTGGATATTGTAGATTTTTGGACAACTTTTGGAGCAAGGCCAGGCATTTATGAGCCAGATGATAGCCAAACATAAGGGAACAAGGGTGAGGATTCGTAGGAAGGGTGTCTCTTGCACTAAATGGCCCCTTCCTCGAATTCTCCACCATCAGCTCGAAGTTCAGCACACCACCAAAAATGATTCCCAAGGGCAGCCGAGCAGTTTTGTGCAAAGTGACTGATTACTGGCAATTCGAGCAACCGAGCCCCTTGAGTTAAGGAGGGCTGTTGGAGGTCCTCGTAGTGTATAATAAGGAAGGCTTCTAGCCTTCATAGGTTACTTTTTGAACATTTGTATTTTGCACTCTAGTGCTGCTCTATTTTCAGCTCATCTTGGAGCTTTTACAGTAAACATTTTTATGACATGGTTAATTTCTGAATAATGGAGATCAGTTTCATTTTGCTTTAGTTCAGAGCTTCTTCTTAGGAGCCTGTAACTCTTGGGGTTGGGCCCAGCCCAAGCACCAGGACCTCCTCTATGTATTGTTATATTTTTTGTTGTACTCATAGAATAATTTCTGCTAGTAGATTACAATCTTGCTTGGTTACTTAGTCCATTTTTGATGATAGAAATAGCTGTTCATGTTTCAAGTCAATTTAATAGGTTGGTAACAGAAAATATGTTCGAAAAGGGCTATCAAGCAACCCATAATCTCACCTTTCCCTCCTTGGGGCCATGAGCTGAGACCAAGGTGTCCTTGCTTCCATAAAAACATTGTTCTTGCTTCTTCATGCAATTATTAGTGTTAGATTCTTAGATGCAAAAGTTTCTACCAGTTGTGGTTACATGCTTGGATCCATTCTTGCTTGATTTTCATAGTTGACTTACATGATTTTCTACCAACACACTGTTGTCCATCATGATTTCTAGTATTTAGGTCAAATTAGGTTAAAGTAGTTAGAACCTTGGTTTTCCTAGTCTTCGTTTGGTCAGTTTGGCAAATAATGTGCAGAGCACCTGCGACACCTCCTCCCCTACCCTTATCCCATCAATGCAACCTACTTCATCTTCTAACTCAAATTCTTTCCCTTCATTTGCTACATTTTCCCACTTTGCCTTAATTCCTACATTCATGCGCAACACTGCTTCTCCTATCTTCGAACCAACCCAATCGCCTTAAACACTCTTCGTCCTTAATCACCAAGTCCTAGACCTCCTCACACCCTTATCTCACCTCCATACCCACTTATTCACCTTTCTTCCACCATCAACCCTCCAAAATTCCCTTTCGCAACATCTTGTAGAAGCTATAGTACATCCTGTAGAACCCCTACAAACTTCCTGTAGAGGCTCACAAGAGTGGTTTCTTGAGATCCGATCATTGTGAAACTCTCTGGAAGGGTGATAGGGACCCCTTAGACCCTCTTCTCACCTTCCTAGCCTCCTACAAGCATTTCCTTTTGCCAATCAACCTCTGCACACAAAAAATAGTCAAAGCACATGCATAATAATTCTGCCAACTTACTCAAAAATACAAAAAGATATTTCTTTTCAGATTTCACTTCAGAAGTAACTTAGACACATGCACTTAACCTTCCCAAAAATCAATGGCATCTCTTTCAGTAGCTTTCATCCTTTTTCTTGCATCAGTAGGGCTAGTTGGTAAAAGCTAGGGTTTGCTAGGGTTTGCATTTCCTTTGAGCTTTTCAATTTCTTTCTGCAAGTAGAATAGCCTCCTTTGAGTTAGCTTTCATCCATCAGTTAAATGCTTCTTGTAAGAGCTCATAGAAGTTGGCTTAAGCTCCTAGCGGACTTGTGCCCGCTGATCAAGTGATAGCCGTGGCAACAACTAGTACTTGCGTATAGAGCACCATCGCTTCCAAGTTTGTTACGAATTTCCTGGTTGATAAAATTAAAGAAGGGAGTCCCAGGAGTTGCAGCATTATTGTTGCAATACTGGATCCCACCACTTGGCATGTGGATTATTTTCTATGATACTATGATGGTATAGCTAATGCATTGGTTGCATGTTGAGTTGTGATGATTGATAGGACTCCACAAATGGGCCAAAAGGGTTAGTTTATTTGATGATATCGTGCAAGCCCATATGCAAGAGGGAGAATAAGTAACACCATATGGGCTGGGGACAAACTCAATCAACACTACATATACCAGTGGTTCCTTTATCTTATATAGCTCTTGATGGATAGCTCTTGAGGTCTATGGGACCATCTTGAGGAGGCCAAGTGCCTGATATTGAAGGATAGGTGCCTAGTATTGTATTGGGATGCTGAAGTCTAGTAGGGGTGTAAGGACTTCGATGCCTGGGGTTGTGCATCTTAGTGAATTGTGGAGGGAGTGGGCCAACCTTGTGAGATGCCCAGAGACATTGAGCACTGTACCAGATGCCTGCCTTGGGGCCTTGGGGGCAGATGAGGTCTGAGTCAGGCATGAGCCTTGGGGCCAACCTTGGATTAGGATATATACCGAGGAGGCTTATGCCTGATTCCAAAAGTGGGAAAAATGATAGAGATTCCTTGGGATTTCCTGGGTGTTGTGAAACTTTCGATGCCTGCTAGTTATACTAGCTCAGTAGAGGGCGCCGAGATTGTTACATGAAGTAATAAATAACAAAATAAATGTAATGTCCCTTAATAATAAATAATATAATACTAATATTAAATAAAAATAAAAAATAACAATAGTAAATAAATAATAATAATAGTAAAATAATAAATTAATTACATGTTCTACAATAATATAATATGGAAATAGAAAATAGTGAAAAAAAATCAGTAAGCTATCAAAAAATAAAAAAAAAAAAGAAATAAAACAAGAAAGTGGCAAGAATCAATAAAGATATCAAAAAGTAAAAACAAAAGAATAAAACAAGAAAGCAGTAAAGTTGCATGTTGACACTTGGAGTGTGTGCATGTGGTTCCCCTTCCAACGTTTGCTTTATGTAATAGATGAGAAGGAAGATGAGAGGCATTCCATCATCCATTCTCTTCGGAAAATAGTGTTAAGAGACAAAGGATTCCTTGGAAATAGTACGTTGATTGAGGGCTCAGGGGTGGCCAGTTGTAGCAAGATTTTGTGCAAGTGAGCCTACGGTTGGGTGAAGAGTTATGCCCAAAACTTTGTTGCAGTTAGCAGAATTCAACTAGTGTTCAATCATAAAATCACAAGTGAGACACATCATCGCCACAGGTAAGTAATCTCTACTCATTTATTGAAATTTGATGTTAATTAGTTGATAAATTTGTGTGTTCATTATAAATCGCATAATTAATCTAATTAATTACATGTTTTAATTTTAGGGTTGTTACACCTAACATAGATGGCTTTGCACTATGGTCTACTTGGAACAAGTGATCCTCCTGTAGAGGCATTGGGGGTATAGCTTGTTACATTAAGAAGAATATCTCCCCCCATGCTAGGATTTATAAAAATGACCCTTACAACTAATATAGTTGGATAGTGATTACTGACATTAGTGATAAAAAGACCTACATAGCAATCTGTTATTTCCCCCCATCAATTCTAACTTCTATAAGAAAAAGAATCTATATAAAGATAGTCCTTACAATGGTTTATAAAATGATATTTCTAGCCTAAGGAATGAAGGTAATATCCTTTTAATGGGTGACTTTAATGCTTGAACTTCAAGCAACCAAGCTATTCTTCTAACCAATCATTCCAACCCTAATCCTTTCTAGTTAGACGAAGACCTTACTCTGACTAGCTGGTACAAAAGGAGCTCTGAAGACCTTGAGGAAAATTTGTTTGGGTCGGAACTAGTCAAGCTCTGTAGTGCTCAGGATCTCATAATTTGCAACGGTCTAAAGAAGTGGCCCAATTCTAGTGAGATGACCTGCATCCATGGGCTTGGTAGTAGCGTGGTAAACTATGTTATTTCCAATCTCCCTTTATACAAAAAAATAATAAATTTTGACATCTTAAATGACCATGAGCCTGACTTTGATCATAGGCCTTTACCTATAACTCTCAATTTTGTCATGCATAGAGATCCCATAGAAGATAACCCTTATAGACAAAAGATCTTAATCTTTTATAGAAATAAAAATGATCTCTTTCTAAATGAATTAAAAATTACTTTACTTCCTTTATCTAGTATAGACAACATAGAAGACATCTATCATAATTTTACTACAACCCTATCATATTATATTAACAAGTTCTCAATTAAAATTTTAAGTAATAAAAGAAATAGCAAAACCAACCCATGGTATGACAAAGATTGTAAACGTGCGAGGAGAGAAATTAAGGAAGTTGCTTATGAATATCTTAAAATTAGCAAGATAAAAATATACAAAGCCCTAACTAAAAGCAAAAAAAGGTAGTATATTCGTAAAAGACAAGAGAATCTCTTACACCTCTCTAAGGTAGCTCCTAAGAAATTCTGGAGGTAGATTCTAACTAGGAAAACTAAAGATAATAATAAAATTGCTTTACACGACTGTAATTCCTATCTTAAAAAGTTTTATGAATCTCCAAATGTCGTGGATAACTTTGAAACCCAACTCACAACGAAAGAAGTTTTATCATTAGAAGACATTGATTACGGTGTTAAAAGCATGGAAAATGGGAAAGCTAAGGGCATTGAAGGTTACGAGGTGGAAATCTTAAAAATTGGAGGTCCTATCCTCATCCCCCACATCCACAAGCTTTTGAATCAAGCGTTCAAGCAAGGGTTCTCTAAACCATGCACTCAGAGCCTCATTATTCCTATTTTTAAAAATGGGGATACAAATAACCCCTCTAACTATCAGGCAATTATTATCATCCCTCTCTTAGACAAGTTATATGGCAATATTTTGGAAAATAAGTTGAGCATATGGCTTGAAAGTGAAGGTAAGCAAGCTAAAGGCCAAGTGGGTCTTAGAAGGCATCACTCAATAATGGACCACCTTGTTACGCTTAGGATTATTGTGGAAGAATGTTGCAATGATAAATCCAATCCCTTTTGTTGCTTTGTGGACTTCAGAAAGGCTATCAATACAGTTCCTAGAAACAACCTATGGAATAGATTAGAAGAGCTAAAGGTTCCTTTTGAATTGAGAGTTGCCGCTATAAGCTTATATGAGAATGTAATTGCCAAGTTAAAGAGTAATGAGGGGTGGTCGAAAGATATTAAGTGTAATATCAGAGTTAAACAAGGTTGCACCCTATCCCCTACCCTATTTGGGATTTACATCGACAAGCTAGAAGGTTGTTTAGAGGAAGCAAGTTGTGCTGGCACAATCTTAGTTGGGATAGTCATCATATTTCTTCTATATGTTGATGAAATTGTTCTTCTCGCAAGGTGCCCATCTGATCTTGATAAGCAAATTAGACTTCTTAAGGATTTCTTCTCTACCATGGGTGTGACCATTAACACTGACAAAACAAAAGTTATGATTATCAAATCCAAGAAGGACACTTATGCTAATTTTATGTATGACAATAGTAACTTGGAGGAAGTGTCTTCTTAAGTACCTAGGAATTGATATTCCTCACAAGCTCAACTAGAACTATAACATTGAGAAAAGGATTAATGGGGTGTGGAAAGATTATTTTGGTCTTGAAAATAATTAGAAAATGACAAACCTTTTAATGTGGGATAGAAAGAAGTTCCTTTTTGAAACTTTAGTCACTCCTATTATCTTATATGGATGTGAGATTTGGGGTTGCAACATCTCTAGAGAATCTTGGAGAAATATTGAGAAAATCCAAAAACATTTTATAATGTATAACCTCAAAATTAAAATAAATACACCCTACCCTTTTCTCCTTATATAAGTGGGTCTTTCCCCTATTGAGAACCTAGCTATGATTAGGCTTATGTTGTATAAACACAAACTCAATAACATAGGAGACTGTAGACTTCCTAAGCTAACTTTAAATTCCATCCAAAACCACCTAAGGCTCAAACGAGGTTGGTATAAAGACACCAAGGCTTGCTTAAACCATTGGGAGATCGACAAGAATGTTTCATTGCAAAACATTAATAACATTAAAAATATTGTTACTTCTAAGTTCAAAGAAAAAATGTGGTCTGAGAAAGATTTAGCAGCTAAAAGAAAATTACGATATTATAAGGAGTTCATCAACCCCACCCTCGAAGATCAATAGTATCTCTTTGTTTTAACTAACTCAAAGAAGAAAATTAATATAGCCAAGATTAGAAGGAACTCTCATGAGCTCCATAGTGAAACAAGTCGTTGGGCAGTTCCTAAAACACCATCGATGAAAAGGATCTGCCATCTCTGTGAGAATATGAACATCGAGGATGAAAATCACTTCCTCTTAGAGTGTCGTGCATACAACCACATTACATCTCAATTTCATAATATTTGTTGCAATGCTGACCTTCCTAGCCTTTTATAATGTCAAAATTATAGTGAGCTTGGGAGGCTTCTCTCCAAGCTTTTTGAGCATAGTAATAAAATATTAAATCAAACTAAATAATGATTCATTTCTTTAGGTCTGATAGACCAAATTTTGATTGAACCTTTGTTTTAACAGTTGTCAATTATTAATTAAATTTAAATAAATTTGTTTGTTGGAAGGGACAACTTATAGATCTGAGTTCTAAGGGGCATTGCTTATTTTCCTTGCATGACTTTAAAAGTTAAACCATGTTGAATTAAATGTCAAAACCACTCGCAACTAAGAAAAGTTGTTTTACCTTATAGGTTTTAATGTGATGTGATTGGGGTAGAACTAGAGTTGGCATATTTGATGACAATCCATTTATGAAGAGTAAATATTGGAATGGGAAATTCCCATTCTCATCCTTTCCTCTTATGAATTGAAGAGAGAACCTGGAAGGCAAAGGCACCGAAGAGCCAAGGTGATGCGAAAGGACACAAGAGAAATTCTACATATACACATAGTTGAAATGAATTCAAGGTTCGATTCACTTATTAGATGAGAAGGAAGTTGCTCAACAATTCATTATTTAAAGCTTCCTATGAAACTAGATTTTTTTCCCCCCTTCTAAATTCAAAGGTTGTATGACCTTGAGCTAGTGCCCTATGTATTTAGGTGTTAGCTACCTTGCTAGTGACTGAGGCCACTAAAATCCCTGTGTCAACGTATGTTTCTGGTGTGTAGTTTTGTGATTGAATTAAACCATTGTGTGCTTATGGTTAGGCTGATGAACCATTTAGTGCTTGCTAATTTGCTGATGAACCACGTTCATTTGGAATCAATCCCTAACTAAACCATTGGGTGCTTGTAGTTAGGTTGATGACTCACTTAATTCTTGCCAAGTGCTTACTAACTCACTAATTAACCACCTTCATATTGGAACCAATCCCTGGGTTAAACTAGTAAGAGCTTTTAGTTAGGTTGATGAACCAATTAGTGCTTGATTAGTGCTTATTAATTTCCTAATGAACCACTTTTACATTGGAATCAATCCTTGGGTTAAACCATTGGGTGCTTGCAGTTAGGCCGATGAACCATTTAGTGCAATCAATCCTTGGGTTAAACCATTAGGTTCTTGCAGTTAGGCTGATGAATAACTTGGTGCTTTCTTAGTGGTTTCTAATTGGGTGATTAACCACCTTTATAGTGGGTTCAATCCTTGGAAACTAAACAAAACACTCCCCTTTTTAGTTTGGGTGAAGCCCTATGATGTGAATCTCAAAGAGTAAGTGAGTCACTCTAGTTCTTACTATCGAAAGGTTAGTTGATGAACCACCTAGACAATGGGATTCATCTCTTGAGTGTTTAACCAAGTCATTTATGTGAATTTTCCCTTTAGAGACATCCCCTTGGACTCTGAATCCAACTTCGAGGTGGTTAATTGCAAGAGATATTACAGTATAGCTGGGTTACGGTTCGATGGAGAGTGGAAGTCCCTCCTTCAATTGCTAACAATTTTAACTCACTCAAATAAGTATAATAATTTATCCATATATGATTATGCTTGTTATGTTCATTATTAATATATGGTTTTGTATGATTCATGAATGAATGCTTCAATCACTGAATATTCATGGTTTACTAAATATTTTACTTGTGTAGGATGGTAATGAATGTTTGAATGGTGTATTGGTCTCCATCTTCATGTTAGAAAATTATATATTACAGAGCAATGGAACACATAAAATATTGTAGAAATATAAACACAGAAAACACATAAAACAACAGAGACATGGATATACGTGGTTCACCCAGTTTGAGCTACATCCAGGAAGAAACAACCAGTCCTTCTTTTATTATATTATCTAGCAAACTGAAGAGATACAACCTACAGCAGATCCATGTAACTCCCTCCTCTCTCTCAATCTCCTCTCTTCCTCACACACACAAGAACACACACACACACACAAACAAAGAATATATATATAATATATATATATACATATACAATACAATCCCTCATATATAGCGAGGGGTTTCCTTCTAGGGAAAAAACCCTAAATTTAACATAATTTCTACCGTCAGATCTCCGCCTAATGAACGGCCGAGATTGACTACGAAATTACAACATTTTACAAGGCAATTTTACATCTATTTTTAGCTTCAGGGGTGCAACCCCTGAAATTCCCCCACCAGGGGGGGCTCCCAAAAGGTCATAGCCACCCCCTGGACCCCCCCTGCTATGAATATTTTATGGGCGGCGTTGCCGCCCCATTTTGAACTGGGGTCCAATGCGGCGATACCTTTGACTATAGAAGATAATCAAGCTCCACATCCAATAATCTCCCACTTGGAGACTGATTATAGCAACCCCACCGCTGCTTCATTTGCTAGACAATGGCTCCACTTTGGACCTAGTTGTTTCTCATCTTCTTCATCATACTTGAAGACCAATTGAAACTGAGCAGATTCTTAGTTTCTCCCTAGTTACAACTTTTTTTAACATATCTACAGGATTTTGTCTAGTGTGTATCAGCTTCAACTGTCCATCTTCCATCACTAACTGTATGAAATGTTACTTGAGTTGTATATGCTCAGTCTTGGAATGAAATGCAGAGTTCTTTGCAAGATGTATGGCACTCTGGCTGTCACTTTATACCCTGCCCAACTCCTGCTTCTTACCCGATTCATCCAGAAACCTTTGTAACCAAATCATTTCTTTACCAGCCTCTTTAGTAGCAATATACTCTGCTTCTGTTGTTGAGAGTGCAACAACACTTTGCAATTTTGAGACCCAACTAATAGTTGTTCCACCTACAGCAAAAACATACCCTGTTGTGCTCCTCCTGTTATCTCTATCACCTGCCATATCTGCATCAACATATCCCTATAAAGCAATGTTTGAACCACCAAAACATAATGCTTGATTTGTGGTACCTCTCAAATCCCTGAGAATCCACTTCACCGCCATCCAATGTTCTTTTCCTGGATTGTTCATGTACCTGCTTACAACTCCCACTGCATGTGCAATATTAGGCCTTGTGCAAACCATTGCATACATTAAGCTTCAAACTGCAGATTCATATGGAACTTTAGACATATAATCCATGTCTTCTTGGGTCTTTGGGCACATCTCCTTACTAAGTTTGAAATGGCTAGCAAAAGGTGTACTAACTAGTTTTGCATTGTGCATATTAAATCTTTTCAACACCTTGTGTTTGTACTCATTCTGAGACAATGTTAATTTGCAATTTTCCTGTCTCTAGTTATTCTCATACCAAAGATTTGTTTTGCAACACCCAAATCCTTCATTGCAAATGAGTTTGCCAATTTTCTTTTCAGCACATTTATTTCCTGTATGTTAGAACCTACAATAAGCATGTCATCTACATACAATAGCAATATAATATAGCTGCCATCATTTTGCCTTTTGAGATAAACACAATGATCAGAGTGACATCTAGTATAACCTTGTTGAGACATAAACCTATCAAATTTTAGATACCACTACCTTGGAGCTTGTTTTAAGCCATACAAGCTCCTCTTCAACCTGCACACTAGTTTCTCCTTCCCTTTTACCTCATATCCTTGTGGCTACTGCATATATATCTCTTCCTCCAAATCCCTAGGGAGAAAGGTTTTCTTTACATCTAACTGCTTAGATGCAAATCTTCAACTACTAGTAGACTTAAAATAGTTATGATTGAAGTCATTTCAAAAACAGGAGAAAATATTTCATCAAAATCAATACCTTTCTTATGTGCAAACCCCTTCACCACAAGTCTAGCTTTGTACCTTTTTATACCTCTATATTCTTCCTTCAGCCTGTAAACCCATTTATTCTGCAATGTGGTTTTACCTGCAGGCAACCTGAATAAGTCCCAAGTTTGATTATGTGCTAAGGAGTCCATCTCTTCTTTCATGGCTTGCTCCCACTTCTTCCTGGTTTCTACTTGCATTGCTTCTTCATAACATTATGGCTCACCAGAATCAATCAACAATACATAATATAATGAAGGAGAGTATTGTTCAAGGGGTCTACTTATCTTGGTAAATCTTCTAACACCCCTTTCAGGTGTTTGAGGTGCTTGTTACTATTGTGTTTGTTGTTCTAGCTATTGATCATTATGATATTTAGGCGCCATCACTTTTCCTATGATATCGTCAAGCACTTTTTATTCTATGTTTTCTTTTTCATGTTTCTTTTCCTATAGTTGATCCTTATACAAAACCTTTTCATTGAATATTACATCTCTGCTCCTAATGATTTTGTGTTTTTCATAATCATAAAATCAATAACCAAAATCATTAACACCATATCCAATAAAGGTAGATTTCTTTGATTTTGCATCAAGCTTTGTTCTATTTTCTTTATTAATGTGGACAAAGGCCTCACAACCAAAAGTAACTAAAAAAGAGTAGTTTACCTTTTTACCTATCCATGCCTCCTCTGGAATACCACCATCCAAGGAACTTGAAGGCCCTCTGTTTATTAGATAAACAACAGTATCTACAACATCTGCCCAAAATTGTAAAGACAATCCTGCATGCAGTATCATGCACCTTGCAAACTCCATGATTGTCGTCTTCATCCTTTCTGACACGCCATTTTCTTGTGGTATTCCTGGAACTGTCTTCTCTCTATGAATTCCATTCTGAACAATACCTATCAAACTCTTTGCTGCAATATTCACCTCCATTGTCTGATCTGAGACACTTCAACCTTTTTCCTATCTCATTTTCAACCAAAGCTTTCCATTTCTTAAAGGTATCAAATACATCATATTTATTTTGAATACAATAAATCTAGGTTTTTCTAGATGCATCATCAATAAAAGTAACATAATAATGAGAGCCACCAAGAGATGATACTTGAGCAGGTCCCCATACGTCTATATGCACAAGCTCTAATTTTTTGCTCTTCTTTTCTTTCCCAACTCTAAGGAATCTGACTCTCTTCTATTTTCCATAAACATAATTCTCATAGAATTTTAAATTAACATGCTTCAAACCTGGAAACAAATTTCTTGAGTGAAGAATCTGCATCCCCTTCTCACTCATGTGCCTGAGCCTATAATTCCACAATGTCGTATCTTCTCCTGTAGAGGTTAAAGTATTAACAGAATTAGAAATACCATTGCATAAATACAATCTATCAACCTTTTCTTTTTTCGCTATTACCAAGGATCCTTTAGTGACCTTCCAGGTTTTATCTATGAAAGTAGTTACGCAACCTTCACCTCCCAACTGCCCTATTGAAATCAAATTTTTCTTCAGATCTTGAACATGCCTTACCTCCTTCAATAGCCGCTGATTTCCATTTTGCTGTTCTATGAAAACTATATCCATTCCAATGATTTTACAAGGTTTATCATCACCCAATCGAACTTGTCCAAAATATCCTTGAACATAATCATGAAAATGTTTCTTATCAGGTGTGGCATGGAATGAGGCCCCTGAATCTACCACCTAGACATCAATAATATTTTCTAGTGAAAGAATCAAAGCATCTTGCAACACATCACCTATTACATTCGCTTCATGAGTAGTTTCTTGTTGCGCATCTCCTTCTTTTCCCTTCCGAGACTTGCAGTCTTTCTTCAAGTGTCCTTTATTCATGCATTTCCAGCACACTATCCCCGATCTAGACTTGGACCTGCCTTTTCTTGACTTACTTCGATATCCTGGGCCCTTTCCTCTTTCCATTTTTCTTCCCCTAGTATTTGCAGTCAAAGCATTACTTGATGTCTCACCGGAGCTTTTCCATCGCATTTCCTTGCTAAGGATTGTGCCGAAAACATCATCAAACTTTAAAGTACTAGATCCAGAGACAGAGTTACTAATGGCCATAACTAAACCATTCCAACTTTTTGGCAATGAGCACAGAAATAATAGAGCCCTAACTTCATCATCAAAAGTTACCCCTAAAAAACTTAACTAACTTGTAACTGTATTAAAATCATTTAAATGATCAACAAAAGATCCACCTTTTGACATCTTCATATTAAATAAACATTTCATAGGAAATACCTTATTTGAGGCTGAGGGTTTTTCATATTGTTTGGCCAATATCGACATTAAACCCTCTATTGTCATTTTCCTTTGAAATATCAAATGCTACTGATGCTGCTAGGCACAGCCGTATTGTTCCAAGTGCCTTTCTATCGAGAATATTCCATTCTGTGTCTGTCATACTCGTCGGCTTCTTTGTCCTTTTACTCAATGGTAGGTATAGATCTCTCTGATACAGATAATATTTCATTTGCATCTTCCACAGCTGATAATTTTGGTTGTTGAATGTTTCGACCCTAAACCTACCATCTTCTGCCATACTCCCACTCGAACCAAGAACCCTTCTCTTCTGCGAGTTTATCAGCCAAATAGACCTTTAGCTCTGATACTAGTTGTTAGAAAATTGTATATTACAGAGCAATGGAAAACATAAAATATTGCAGAAATATAAACACAGAAAATGCATAAAACAAGAGAGACACAGATATACGTGGTTCACCCAGTTTGGATTACGTCCACAGAGAAACAGCCAATCCTTCTTTTATTCTATTATCTAGCAAACTGAAGTGATACAACCTACAATAGATCTGTTGTAACTCCCTCTTCGCTCTCAATCTCCTCTCTCTTCCTCACTCAGAATACAGATATATATAGACACAATACAATTCCCTCATATATAGCGAGGGGTTGCCTTCTATAGCAAAAAACCTTAAATTTAACATAACTTCTATCGTTAGATCTCTACGTAATGAAAGGCCCAGATTGACTACGAAATTACAACATTTTACAAGGCAATTTTACATCTATTCTTAGCTTCGGGGGTGCTATCCCCAAAACCCCCCGCCTGGAGGGGGGGGCCTCCCAAAAGGTCGCAGGCGCCCGCTCTTGGACCCCCCCTGTAGCGAATATTTTACAGGCAGCAATGCCACCCCATTTTGAATTGGAGTCCAATGCGGTGATACCTTTTAATACATAAGATAATCAGGCTCCACACCCAACACTTCATGAATTTCATGATCACTTGCATGATTATGACTATTATCTAAAGTTTACTCATATAGTTTGTCATCTAATAAGTTACCAATTAACTTATCTATTTCTGAGTTTGGGAAATTCCTTGCTATGACTTGGTTTGTAGGATGTTTTACATAAGTTTAATTTATAACAAAATGTAAACTTTGAAATGGGAACTATAAACTCAAAATCGGAACTCTAGCCAAAAAAACCCCGAAAAAACATGAAAAACAGTGCTAAAAACAAAAAGTGTGTATACTGAAACAATGGTTTTTTTTAGGGTCAATTTCGACCATGTTTTAAAAATGGCAATAAAAACGAATTTTTTGTGCAAAAATTTGTGCAAAAAACACCCTGAAAATGAAAAGTGTTGATACTCGAATGATGGCTTTCAAAAAAATGCTAGTAAAACAAATTTTTTATGTGCAAAAATTGTGCAAAAAACACCCTCAAAATGAAAAGTGTTGATGCTGGAAAAAACTTTTTTTTTTCTAGGGTAAATTTTCAATATTTTGAAATATTGATGTAAAAGATTTTATTATGACTCTGAAAAACACTAAAATTTCAAAAGAATAATGAAAACATAAAATTAAAAATTAAA
>APFE031435469.1:59008-78619 GCA_000404065.3 Pinus taeda
AACAAATGAAGGTATGAATTCTTTGTTTGCTTTATATTGTCATGTTGATGACCCTGTTCATTTCGAAGAAGCAATTAAGGATAGGAAATGGATAGAAGTTATGGATGAGGAGATCAATGCCATAGAAAGAAACAAAACATGGGATTTAGTTGAACTACCAAAAGGAAAAAAAGTCATTGGAGTTAAATGGGTCTACAAGACCAAGAGTAATGCTAAAGGCAAAATAGAAAGACACAAGGCAAGACTTGTTGTCAAAAGATATAAGCAGCAGTATGGGAGAGACTATGAGGAAACTTTTGCACCGGTTGCTAGAATGGAAACTGTGAGAGCAATGTTGTCCATAGCAGCACAAAACAAGTGGAAAGTTTACCAAATGGTTGTGAAATCAGCATTCCTAAATAGAGTGTTAGTGGAAGAGGTTTACATTGAACAACCTCTAGACTATGAAAAGAAAGGCCAAGAGCACAAAGTGTGTAGATTGAAGAAAGCTCTTTATGGGCTGAAGCAAGCACCAAGAGCGTGGTATAGTAGGATAGATTCCTATCTACCAGAAAATGGATTTGAAAAGTGTGAGGGAGAACCCACTCTCTACATCAAATAAAAGGATAGCAAAATATTAATTGTTGTGTTATATGTTGATGATGTTATTTTCACAAGTAATAATGATTATCTTATTGAAAATTTCAAAACAGTCATGAAAGAAGAATTTGAAATGACTGGCATGGGTTTGTTCAGATACTTCTTAGGAATAGAAATATAACAAAATGGAAATGGGATTTTTATCTCACAAGAGAAATATGCTAATGAAGTGCTGGAAAGATTTAATATTCAGGAGAGCAAAGCAGCAATCACTCCCATAGTGATGGGATTAAAACTCAGCAAAGAGGACAACAACAAGGATTTTGATCCTAGTTTGTACAAGAGCATAGTTGGCAACCTCATGTATTTGATTGCAACTAGGCCGGATATAATGCATGTTGTTAGTTTAATTTCCAGATTCATGGAGAGGCCAAAAGAAGCACATTGGTAGGCAGAAAAAAGAATTTTGAGGTATGTTAAAGGTACTAAAAGGTTTGGCATTTTATATACTACTTTAGAATGTTAAAATTTAATTGGATACACTGATAGTGATTGGACTGGAAGTGTAGATGATCAGAAAAGCACATTCGGTTATGTTTTTCACATGGGTTTAGGAGCTATTTCATGGGCTTCTAAAAAGCAGTCTATTGTAGCATTGTCTACAGCAGAGGCAAAATATGTGGCAGCTACAGCAGCAGCATATCAAGCAATTTGGATGAGAAGGACATTAAGGAGCTTATCCCAAGAGCAAACAAAAGGAATTGTGATTTTTTGTGACAATAGCTCAGCTATTGCATTATCCAAGAATTATGTGTTTCATAAGAGAATGAAACACATTGATACAAAGTTTCATTACATCAGGGAATTGGTAAGCAATGAAGAAATTGTTTTAAAGCATTGCAGAACTCAGGAGCAGGTTGCAGATGTTCTGACCAAGCCATTGGAACAGAAAAGTTTTGAATTTTTGAGGAAATGTCTAGGTATGACTGATAACCCAGCAGTTGAAATTAAAGGGGAGTGTTGAAGTATTAATTTCCACTGCAGTGTATTACTCCATAAAACTGTCAGTGTTCATCGCACCGCTTTTCATGAGACAGTGGTATTTCTCGGAGGGGTAGCGATAATGTACACCCTTTGACACGTGGATCAGCAGTTTTGGAAAACAACTTTTTTCCCAGAACATAACCTTCGGTAGAAAAGGCTATGTGATATGGTTTATTGATCGTCCGATGAAATCAACAGTCGATGTACTCTCCTGCACCATAGAACCATAAATTGCTTAACGTGAAGTGAAAGTTTTTTCATTGACGGCCAGCGTTTCAGTGAAGTAATAAATGAGCATTTACTGTGGTTTGGTAAATGTAGGGAAGCACGCAGCAATGCGCATGTGAAATATACACAGTAGTGTAAATGTAAATGGTTGTTCATTGATATGTGAGACGGTAAGACAAAGCAGCGTGAAGGGAAAATTTTATGCACAGCAGTGCGAATGTGAAGTGTCAAAATGCAGCAACGAATGTAATGTTTTTTTTGTTGAAAGGGAATGCGTAGTAGTGAGATTGGAATGTTATTTTTGTTGGTTGAAATGTAATGTGAGGAAGGCAGCAGGGCATATGTAAGGAATTTTTTTTTACAGCAATAAATGTAAGAATTTTTTACACACAACAGTGTAAAATTTTTAGCTGAAACAGAGTAAAGTTTGTAAGGAGACAGAGTAATTTTTTTTTTGTGTGGAACTGAAGTGTTCCTGGTGTAATCCCTCTATTAAGAGGAAGATCCTTTTGTATCAGGCAGTTTTATTAATTAATACAAAGTTTTTATGTGTGTGAAAAACTCTGCTCTTCTCCCAAACAATTTTTAGCTTCCCTGTGTTAAGATCCTGTGTTAAAAACAGAGCATCATTCTATGTTCATATTTGTTTGGAATTATCAGAAATTCCCAACAGATAGGATAAAAAAGACAATAAATCATTGGCTCATTTGCATATATCAATCTATGCCAATAATTGACTCACTTACATAATTCTTAATATTTGATCATATATACCAATAATTTGCTCAATGTTGGATATTTGCCTATATATAAGCAAACCAGGTAAGGTGGATCTCACAAAATTTCAATTCATTATTTTGAGCTGCCTCACTTTTCAATTAGTGTATCATATCATATCGAGTAGGAATGGCTCTCATTTCTATAGCACCGCTGGCTCCCAGATGGCGCGTGCACAAATCGTTGGTCAGTCCTAGTGAACGATCGCGACTTCGATCCGAATGTGTCAGAAAATATCCGATGATGGTATACAAAGACGCATAGCCAATCGTCATTCCAACCTCTAGGACCATAATTTCATACAGTCTCTCTCAACGCCTTATGGGGTAATTTTCATCTTTGAAGTTTTTCTTTCGTGTATTCCTTCCTCACTCACAATTGAAACTCCTTTTATTTACAATAATGAATGTATATGGGTGGTTCAGGCAACCTCGTACCATGAACGTGCTCAGAAAGTTACTGGAGAAGTAAAAGAGATGATCAATTCAATCTCGGTTAAAGATGGAGAATTAATCACTCCCTGCAATGATCTCCTTATGCGCCTCTTTGTAGTCGATAGCATTGAATGTTTGGGAATCGATAGGCATTTCAAAAGTGAAATAAAATCATCTCTTGATTATGTTTACAGGTAAGTCATCGTAGCATTGTCATCATTATTTATTTATATTTCATAAATTTCCCGCAGGTCTTTTTTCCAGTATCTCAATTGTATATTTACTTTGCTCAACGAATAAACTGATGTACTATGTCATATTTATTTTTAAAATCTAGAAAATTTTTGTAATATTTTGATAAATTCCAGTAGAGAGTTTTGTAAATCCAAGTTATAGTTGTTAAACTTCAATATTTTGGGTGCTCTATAGGTTTTTGATGGTGTTGAATCTATTTCCACTTTCAAACACATGGTTTAAACATTCCTTGTGCAAGATTTGTTGAAAAAAATTTGCCCAAAATCCAACAAAAAATATTCATCCGAACAATTCGACCTAAAATAATCATCGAGACAATTCAACCTAAAATAATCATTCCAACAATTCCTCCAACTCAATAAACTTATCTTATAATTTTTAAAATCCATCCATTCTCTTTATATATATATATATATATATATATATATCCCTATCATTTCCATATCCTCATATTTTAGTGTTTTCCACCTTACTATCTTCATATATTTTTCTACAATATTTGTTCCATTGCAATCCTCATACTTATTCTCTTTTATGTTTTTCAAAATAAAGATAAAAATAAAAAACTTCGTTTTCATTAAAATGAAAGTTTTCATTTACATAGCTTTTCTTCTAATATGTCCATCCCACAAAAATATGTCTCAAAACAACTAGATACACTGCAGATCCTCGGCTAATCAGTAAGAATACGAATCCTCATACTCATGCTTATTCATATATATAAGATAATAATATCCTCCATCTTAAACTGAACAATTATTTCTGTTAACCGTATACAAGATACCATGTCATCTTTTAGTGGCCTTACTTGAGTCCATACAAAAGGCTGCACATACAAATTTATTTCTATATTCTTCCCAAACAAATTTATTGATTTAATTTTAGCAGTTGCCTTAATTGAACTTCTTTTTCCTTCAATATGAGGTTGACTCATTATTATTGTCCTTACCTTTATTAGGTAGTTTACCTGGACCCTTATTTGTTTGTTATGTTTTGATCACCACCCTTCTGGTTATCTTTTTAACTCAATTCATTTCTTCTTGTAAATATATTCTCCCATTATGAAGATTCTTACAAGTACAAATAACTTTGACATGAAATTGGAAATCCAATCAGTGCCATGATCTGCATCTGTTATCTTTTCCTCAACTGCAGCAAGTTGATCACTAATCTATGTGAGCATGACAAAGTAATCTGTGACTGAATCCAATTATTCTGAATTGGTTCCGTAACATTTCTATTGTTGTTTTTTTCGGTGAGGAATCAATGATCTTTAAGTGTATCCATAACCTTCTGCTTGACTTTCATTCATTTCTTCTTATGAGTTATGAATTCTTGCAGATCTCTATATAAATGTACATTGAATCCTTGCCAATACTTCAGAATTTCTTCTCTTCCTGTAAAAAATTTAATCCTAATTTACAAATTCGATGGCACATAAAATCTATTGTCGTTTCAATTTTGAGGAATCTGAAAAATTAGCTTTTAAAAGAAATATTGAAATCCTCTTACTGTTGACCATTTTCTATAGTTATTGGAACGAAAAAAGCATTGGGTGTGGAAGAGATATTGTTGTTGCCGATCTCAATTCAACTGCCTTGGGGTTTCGAACTCTTCGACTACACGGATACCCGGTGTCTTCAGGTATGCATAAAAATCTATTAATCCTTGAAGTTCTTTTATGATAGCTCTGAACTTCCATCTACTGGCAGACATTTATTGCTAATACATTATACGTTAAAATCAGATGTGTTAGAACACTTCAAAGAACAAAAAGGGCAGTTTGCATGTTCGGCCATTCAAACAGAGGGAGATATAAGAAATGTTCTCAACTTATTTCGGGCTTCCCAAATTGCCTTTCCGGGAGAGAGTTATGGAAGAGGCAGAAATCTTCTCTACAATATATTTAAAAGAAGCCATACTAAAACTTTCGTTCTGCGGTCTTTCACGAGAGGTGAGGGGGTCATACTATCATCATAACATGACATAGGTTAATTTACACATATGTTGTGATCTGTATTTTACAATTTAAATTTTGTTGTTGGCAGATATCGTACGTTCTGGAATATGGTTGGCATATAAATTTGCCAAGATTGCAAGCAAGGAACTACATCGACATGTTTGGACAGGACCCCATTTATTTTTAGGTCCATGATTTCATCGTGTAACAACAATTTTTATTCGCAAAGTTCCATGGATCCACTTATGTTGAGAGAATTCCAAAGCCTTATTAAATCTGGATGAAGATGGATATATGTTCTTTGATATATAAATAGACACAGTTAGGCCATTTGATGTTGTTTTGTCCATTAAGCCAAGGGACATTGTTGCTTTGCACAAAAAAATCTGGGTTAGAAATTTAGATTTCCTGTCAAATTTTCAATTAATGTTCGTTACATTTGTTTGTTTCTAGGACGCCAAATATGAAGACCTAAAAACTTCTAGAACTTGCAAAGTTGGAGTGCAATATGTTTCACTCCTTACAACATCAAGAGCTAAAACTTCTCTCAAGGTGATGTGATGAATTATGTGTTGAAATGATAATTTCAACTGCAACACTATTTTTCTTTGCGATGCGATCTTATCGCATATCACAAATCGCATACACGCCCTGTTTCCCTCCACTACATCCTGTGATTTCTGCAGATTGCGATGTTGCGATGCGATCCGATTGCAAATCGCAAATCACACCCATATGTTAGTGCTCCACCCTTTCTCTTCCGCAGATTGTGATTCTGTGATGCGATCTGATCGCAAATCGCATATCTCATTTTTAAACCAATATCGACTGATAGTCGTTCAATTGAAGTCAACGGTTGTGTACAGGCCTGCACCATATGGACTTGACGTGAATTAGAAATTTCATTTATCGCCAGTTTTGTCAGTAAAATAGTAAATGTAATTTACTCCGGTTGGTAAACATTGGTAAGATTTCAATTTATTGTTTTTTATTGTTCACGGGAGTATGACATAGTTAATATGCATTGTTATGTTTTGTTGTTTTTTAAAGAGGTGAGTGAAGAATGTAGCAGCGTGTATATGAAAAATACACAGCAGTGAATGTAATTTTCTCTTTGTAATGCATAGCAGTGCAGAGAAGGTTTTTTGATTAAATGAAATATGCATCAGTGTGAATGAAACAAGAAGACCGTTTTTTTTACAACAGTGAATGTAAAGAAATTTTTACATACAACAATGTAAAATTTTCTGGAGAGACAGAGTAATTTTTTGTTTGTGTTGAACTGAAGCGTTCCGATTGTAATCCCTCTGTGAGAGGAAGAATTTTTTAACAGCTGTTGTTTTATTAATGAATACAAACCTTTTGTGTGCATGTGTCAAACTCTATTCTCCCAAACAATTTTAGTTTCCACTGTGTAAAGAAACAGAGCATTACCCTCTGTTCGTTTTGTTATGGAATTATCAGAAATTCCCAACATTGGTATCAGAGCTTGTCCAGGCTCTTTGAAGGTGTCAAAAAAGCTGAAGGAAGGATTTTTGTGCCAGTAGCTTCTCTAGCAGCATGAAGACTCAGTCAAAAAAGAATCAAAGGTATTTCTCAAGTTTTTTTTTGTGTTACTGTTGAAGACAATCAGTTATTTAAAATACACAGTCAAATATTTGAAATATACTTAAGTGTGCAAGAATAGCTAGCTTCAGCACCAGCATTAGCACCAGCACTAGCATGGGTATCTGTAATACTCAGCTCCCACAATTTAATAGGAAAAACTATGACTATTGGGCAATAACCATGCGAGCTCTGTTTGCCTCACAAGACTTATGGGAATTTGTTGAAGATGGATTTGAAGAACCAGTAGATGAAAATGCGTTTAATAATTTAACTCAGGCAAAGAAAGAACGGTTGAAGAGCTATAAGAAGAAGGATTCTAAAGCCCTCCTCTTCTTATATCAAGCAGTGCATGAGAGTGTGTTTCCAAGGATATCAGCAGCCAAGACATCCAAAGAAGCATGGAAAACTCTCAAGATAGCCTATCAAGGTATGGAGAAAGTGAAGACAGCAAAACTACAGTTGTTGAGGAGAGATTTTGAGAATCTATGCATGAAGGTGTCAGATAATACTGACTCATTCTTCACACAAGTAATTGGTCTGGTCACACAAATAAGGTCCCATGGAGAGATCCTTGAAGAAAGGAGGATTGTGGAGAAACTATTGAGGGTCCTACCCTCAAAGTTTGATGTGATTGTCACCACCATAGAAGAGACAAAGGATCTCACAAACTTCTAAGTTGATGAACTACATGCATCACTGATAACACATGAGCAAAGATTGAGTAGAAATAAAAACTCATCTCTAGAACATACCTTCAAGACCCAAATGTCCTTTGGAAGAGGAAGAGATCAAGGCAGACGAAACAAGAGAGGAAGAGGCGGAATCCAAAACAGAGGTGGAAGAAATAGTCCAGCAAACACTCAAGGAAGAGACAACAATCCAAATCAAAACTGAGGCCAAGGCAGCAGCCGACAAAGTGGACAACATCATGCTCAAAGACAAAGGTATGAAAAACCCAATGTCCAATGTTATTTTTGTAAAAAATATGGGCATTATGCAAATGAATGTAGGAAGAGGTAGCATGATATGAATAATAGATCTAGTGCAAATTTCACTAGAAAAAATATCAGCCAAGATAATGTGTTGTTTGCATATAATATGGCTGAAACAAAGAGCGAAGATGTATGGTTTCTAGACTCCGGTTGCAGTAACCATATGACAAGAAACATAGCCCTATTTTCTAAGTTAGATTAGAGTGTGAAGTCACAAGTCACACTTGTGACTGATAGTAAAGTTTCTGTTATGGGAAAAGGTGAAGTAAATATCTTAACAAGAAAAGGTGAAAAGAAAACCATAACATATGTCTATTATGTTCCTGGAATGAAATGTAACCTCTTAAGTATTGGACAGCTTGTTCAAAAGGGGTACAATGTTTTCTTTGAGAATGATGTATGCAGCATAATGGATAGAGCACCCAGCAAACGATGTATTGCTTAAGTGAAGATGACAAGGAACAGGATGTTCCCTCTCAAGATAAAAGTAGATTTGAAAGATGGAGTAGAAATAGCAGCAGTTACACAAGAGGCTTTCCAAAGCGAACCAAAGCATGAAAATTGGTTGTGGCACTTGAGATTTGGACATCTCAACTTTGGAGATCTTAACTTGTTGAGTAGAAAAGGAATGGTAAGAGGACTACCATTGATAAAGAAACCAAACAGCCTTTGTGAAGGTTGTATCTTGGGAAAACAACACAGACAAAGTTTTCCATCAGGGAAAAGCATAAGGGCAAAAACAACCTTAGAGATTGTCCACTCGGATTTATGTGGACCGATGCAAAATCCATCACTTGCAGGCAACCTCTATATACTAACATTCATTGATGATTTTACCAGAAAAACTTGGGTATATTTCATGAAGAACAAAAGTGAAGTGTTTGAAAAATTTCGCAATTTCAAAGCACTTGTAGAAAACCAAAGTGGACTGCATATCAAAGTTCTAAGGACTGATAGAGGAGGTGAGTATATCTCCAAAGAATTTCTACATTTTTGTAGAGAAAATGGAATTCATAAATAGTTTACCACTAGGTACATTCCGCAGCAAAATGGTGTTGCCGAAAGGAAGAATAGGACAATCATGGATATGGCAAGGAGTATGTTAAAGGCAAAGCATTTGCCAAATGATTATTGGGATGAAGTTGTACACTGTGTAGCATACATTTTAAATAGATTCCCTACAAAAGCAATCATGAACAGAGTGCCGGAAGAAGCATGGAGTGGGAGAAAGCAAGGGGTCACCCACATGAAAGTTTTTGGATGTGTGGCTTATGCACACATTCCAGATCAGCTAAGGAAGAAGTTGGACAGCAAAGGGGAGAAACGTATTTTCATTGGATACAGTGAGGAATACAAAGCTTACAGGATGTATAACCCATCAACCAAGAAGTTTTTTGTGAGCAGCGATGTTCAGTTCATTGAGGAGGAAGCTTGGGATGGAAGCATAGAGAAAACATTGAATGTTAAAAGCTCTTTGTCACATGATGAAGATGATGGGGAGATGGTTGAAATACATCCCCAAACAGCAGTGCCAACACAAGCGCAGCAAGAGACACCCTTGAGGAGAAATGAAAGTGGTTCTCTAAGCACACCACAAGGAGGACATTCAAATGCTTCTTCAAGCACTTGTACACCAAATGAAAGAGGTAAGAAGTTCAGAAATTTAAGTGACATTTATGATCAAGGTATGAATTCTTTGTTTGCTTTATATTTTCATGTTGATGACCCTGTTCATTTCGAAGATGCAATTAAGGATAAGAAATGGATAGAAGCTATGGATGAGGAGATCAATGCCATAGAAAGAAACAAGACATGGGATTTGGTTGAACTACCAAAAGGAAAGGAAGTCATTAGAGTTAAATGGGTCTACAAGACCAAGGGTAATGTTGAAGGCAAAATAGAAAGGCACAAGGCAAGACTTGTTGTCAAAGGATATAAGCAACAGTATGAGAGAGACTATGAGGAAGCTTTCGCACCGGTTGCTAGAATGGAAACCGTGAGAGCAGTGTTGTCCATAGCAGCACAAAACAAGTGGAAAGTTTACCAAATGGACGTGAAGTCAACATTCCTAAATGGAGTGTTAATGGAACAGGTTTACATTGAACAACCTCCAGGCTATGAAAATAAAGACCAAGAGCACAAAGTGTGCATATTGAAGAAAGCTCTTTATGGGCTGAAGCAAGCGCCAAGAACGTGGTATAGTAGGATAGATTACTATGTACTAGAAAATGGATTTCAAAAGTGTGAGGGAGAACCCACCCTCTACATCAAAGAAAAAGATTGTAAAATTCTAATTGTTGTGTTATATGTTGATGATGTTATTTTCACAGGTAATGATGATTATCTTATTGAAAATTTCAAAACAGTCATGAAAGAAGAATTTGAAATGACTAACATGGGTTTGCTGAGATACTTCTTAGGAATAGAAGTAGAACAAAGTGGAAATGGGATTTTTATCTCATAAGAGAAGTATGCAAATGAAGCGTTGGAAAGATTTAATATGCAGGACAGTAAAGCAGCAATCACTCCCACAGTGATGGGATTAAAACTCAGCAAAGAGGACAGCAGAAAGGATTTTGATCCTAGTTTGCACAAGAGCATAGTTTGCAGCCTCATGTATTTGACTGCAACTAGGCCTGATATAATGCTTGTTGTTAGTTTAATTTCCAGATTCATAGAGAGGCCAAAAGAAGCACATTGGTAGGCAGCAAAAAGGATTCTGAGGTATGTTAAAGGTACAAAAATGTTTAGCATTTTGTATACTATCTCAGAATGTTCAGATTTAATTGGATACATTAATAGTGATTGGGCTGGAAGTGTAGATGATCGTAAAATCACATCCAGTTATGTTTTTCACATGGGTTCAGGAGCCATTTCATGAGCTTCTAGAAAACAGCCTATTGTAGTGTTGTCTACAGCAGAGGTAGAATATGTGGCAGCTACATCAGTAGCATGTCAAGCAGTTTGGATGAGAAAGATGTTAAGGAGCTTAGGCCAAGAGCAAGCAAAAGGAACTGTAATTCTTTGTGACAATAGCTCAGCTATTGCATTATCCAAGAATTCAGTGTTTCATAAGAGAACAAAACACATTGACACAAAGTTTCACTACATCAGGGAGTTGGTGAACAATGGAGAAATTGTTCTAAAACATTGCAAAACTCAGGAGCAGGTTGTAGACATTCTGACCAAACCATTGGCACAGAAAAGTTTTGAGTTTTTGAGGAAATGTCTGGGTATGACTAATAACCTAGCAGGTGAAATTAAAGGGGAGTGTTGAAATGATAATTTCAACTGTAGCACTATTTTTCTTTGTGATGCAATATTATCGCATATCGCAAATCACATACACGCCTTGTTGCCCTCCGCTACGTCCTGTGATTTCTACCGATTGCGATGTTGTGATGCGATCCGATCGCAAATCGCACCCATATGTTAGTGCTCCACCCTTTCTCTTCCACAGATTGCGATTCTGCGATGCGATCCGATCGCAAATTGCATATCTCATTTTTAAACCAATATCAACTGACAGTCGTCCGATTGAAATAAACGGTTGTGTACAAGCCTGCACCATATGGACTTGACGTGAATTAGAAGTTTCATTTACCGCCAGTTTTGTCAGTAAAACAATAAATGTAATTTACTCCGATTGGTAAACGTTGGTAAGATTTTAATTTTATTGTTTTTTATTTTTCACGGGAGTATGGTATAGTTAATATGCATTGTTATGTTTTGTTGTTTTTTAGAGAGGTGAGTGAAGAACGCAGCAGCGTGTATGTGAAAAATACACAATAGAGTAAATGTAATTTACTCTTTATAATGCACAACAGTGCAGAGAAGGTTTTTTGTTGTTGAAATGAAATATGCAGCAGTGTGAATGAAACAAGAAGGTCGTTTTTTTTACAGAAGTGAATGTAAAGAAATTTTTACACACAACAGTGTAAAATTTTCTGGAGAGACAGAGTAATTTTTTGTTTGTGTGGAACTGAAGCATTCCTTTTGTAATCCCTCTGTGAGAGGAAGAAATTTTTAACAGCAGTTGTTTTATTAATGAATACAAACCTTTTGTGTGCATGTGTCAAACTCTGTTCTCCCAAACAATTTTATTTTCCGTTGTGTAAAGAAACAGAGCACTACTCTGTTCGTTTTGTTCTCGAATTATCAGAAATTCCCAACTTTATGCATCGGATAATATCTGTTTAGCAGACAAACTAGGATTTGAGTGGTCTACTGTAAAATAATGTGAAATCTATGAACTTTGTGTGTAGATGGTGGAAAGATTTGGGTTTCTCTCAAATGACCTTCCCTCGGCATCGTCACGTGGAATATTACACTTTGGCATCTTGCATTGATAGTGAACCTCAACATTTTTCATTGAGACTTGGATTTTCCAAAATAAGTCATCTTGGCACAGTTCTTGACGATATTTACGACACCTTTGGAAGGATGGATGAGATAGAACTCTTCACGGTAGTAGTTAAGAGGTTGTACTCGCGATGACCAATTCAAAGGATTTTAGAAGAATGTAAGCTTCATCACTCCATTAATCTTTAGGAACTAATTTACTTAACCAAAATTTGTGTTTATATGATCAGGTGGCATCTGTCTGTGACGGAGTGGCTTCCAGAATAAATGAAAGGAGTATATATATGGTTCTTTATGAAACTGTTAATGAAATGGCAGGAGAAGCAGAAAAGTCTCAAGGTCGAGACACGCTCAACTATGTCCGAAAGGATGTATGTACAGTAGTAAATCATACATACACAACTATTTCTTTGTGAGAACATAATGTGATTATTAGTTCATTTTCTTTGCTTGTGTTGTTGCCTTTGTAGTTGGAGGCTTATATTGATGCCTATATGAAAGAAGCGAAGTGGATTTTCAGTGGTTTTTTTCCAACATTTGAGGAGTTCCTGGATAATGGGAAAGTTAGTTTCGGTTATCGCATTGGCACATTGCAACCCATTCTTACGTTGGGATTTCCCTTTCCTCATCACATCCTACAAGAAATAGACTTTCCTTCTAGGCTCAATGATGTGGCATGTTCCATTCTCCGACTAAAAGGTGACATTCACACTTACCAGGTATATCCTGTTATTGGAAGGAAATTTTCTTTGGATTTCATGATTGGTCAGTTTCTCTTTGCATTGCATGATTCGTTCTAATTTAGATTTGGATGAATGATTTACTGGCATGGAAAGTGCAGGCTGAGAGGAGCCATGGAGAAAAATCTTCATGTATATCATGTTATATGGAAGAGAATCCCGAGTCAACAGAGGAAGATGCGATCAATCATATCAACTCCATGGTCAACAAATTACTAAAGGAACTAAATTGGGAGTATCTGAGACCTGATAGCAATGTTCCAATCACTTCCAAGAAACATGCATTTGACATTCTGAGAGATTTCTACCATCTCTACAAATACCGAGATGGCTTCAGCATTGCTAACTATGAAATATAGAATTTGGTCATGACAACCGTCATTAAGCCTATGCCTTTATAACTACAAATTTAATCCACATGTTATGCATGGCAATAAAGTCTCATCAGATGCTTGAAGCTCAAGAATGTAGGGTAGGGGTAAACTTATTAGTTATGTTGCTACTTTTGAAATATACATGTAATGATTTTAACATTATGGGAGGGAGATAATATAAAATATTAGGTTTTAGAAGGGACTCAGGGTATTGTGAATAAAATCATTTGAGCCTTATCTTTGTGAGTTATATAATGATGAGAATAAAAGATTTAGAAAAGTAATTCATATCTCAATTCTAAAAAGAGGATTGAGAAATTTTGAATATAAATGTATGAAGTTAAATGAAATTTGATTTCAAGAGGGAATGATTTAACGAATTAGTTTTACATTATTTATTATAATTTTTGAATTGTTTATTTGTTCACTATTTATTAAATTGAATGTACATTATTTATAAATATAAATGAAATGCAGATGATTTATATATATATTAAATATTGAACTGAAATGAAATGTAAATTATAAAGGAAATGTAGATTATTGTGTGCATTGTAAATGAAATATACATCCATATATTTGTACATTGTTTATATATATTTATTAAAGTAAAATGAACATTATTTATATAAAAAATGAAATGTAAAATAATATTAAAGTGAAATGAAATAAAATGTAATGTAAATTATAAAAGAAATGTAGATCATTGTATGGGCTAAAAAAATCATCTTTCATCAGTTCACTGTCCAAACACTTCGAGGCCTTGCCTTCCTATGGAACTCATACGGTTCCATCTTTTTTAAAAACAATGTAAGCTCTGGTTGCCCCCTCGAGGAGTAGAGTACTCTTGTGTTATCTATCATGTTTCCTTGCTTTGAGACAAAGACGAAACTCATGGCTATAAATACTATAAATTTAGCTTAAATAATATAATTTGGCCATGATTACTATATATATATAGTATTTGCAGTCTCGGGTCTCTGCGGCACATAAGTTGCAAGCCATAGCCTAGCCCACCATCATCTACAATAGAGAAGAGCCGAATCCTAACGATATATTCCGATGAAATGAAGCTTGTGAGGGCTCCTACCATTGAGCTCCATTGACGCTCTCCATTTTCCCCACTACCATAAACCCTAGAGAAGAGCTAAACTCAACGAGAAAAATAGGATAAACGAAACCTGGGTTTATGTAAACCCTGTTCATTCTCCTCCCAAATCTCATTACTTTAACGGACTTGCAATGGAATCCTACATAACCCCATCAAATTGATAGAATATGCAGAGGGCTCCATATACGATTTGGATCTGTGCGTTAACCCCTCTCGATAAATAAGCAATCACACATACAGAGATGGATTTGAGGTGGTGGAATAGCTAGAAAAGATGGTGGAGCCAAAGAATTCTAGAGTCCCATGTTAAGGAAACATAGGAATATAGTAGTTGGTGGAATTACTTCTCCAACGTGGGCACGGAGAAGCAAGCCCTAACTTCTACAACTCCAACGAATCTCTATTTGCCAATGATACAACCCTTGAGGAGGAAAAACACTCATTCTTATTCTGAGTTCTTTGGCGGATGAGCAACAATCATGCGAAACAATAAAAATACTTCCAATCTGTCCCATGAGTCATGGACTCGTGGTGGATGACCGAAAGGGTTAGTTACGCATAGCCTTTAACTATTTTCTGATAGAGGCCCCTCTCTTTGTTTCATCCTATTCAATGACCATTGAACTTTTAGTGCGTGAGATCACTAATCTCTGATATTTAGTGTAGATCCCTTACGCGTGGCTGGAGGCCAAGGCCCGTGACTGAATCAAACTGGGTTGCTAACTCTGGTTAAGTTTGGGTTGTCAGTGTTTTAAAATTTTCTTCAGAAATCAGGGAATTTGGGGTAATAATATTTTTTATTTTGTTGATCCAATCCAGTTTGCAGGTTGTGGTTCGTCTGGGGCATGTGCGGTCTGCGGTCCAGTTTGTTGATATGAGGCACACACATTCCTTATCTTTTTGTAACACATATTTGGTCATATATTTTCAAGTATGAATCAATCACGACAGCTACCAAATATTAAAAAAGGTAGACCTAGCACAATTACTCTACAAAGCCTTTATGAGTATATAGAGTCTTTAGAGAAACATAGAGAAGAAAGTGAAGTCAAGCTACAAACAGAGTTAGAAGCCATGCTGGATAATAAATTAACATCTCTTGAAGACAAGATCCAAAAACAAATAGAAAATAAAATAGAACTATTGGAGAATAAAATGGAGGCAATGGAGACTAGGTTGTAGTTTATAGAAAAAAAAAAAGAACCAAGATACAAACCAAACATACCAACAAGGAGATGATGATACTTTAGACAGTCTTAAAATGAAGGACATGATTAAAGAACTAGAAGGGAAAAGTTAATAGCCACCTCACCCTATATAGTGTGGCAGTGAAATTAGATATCAAACTAATTAAAGATGAAATGAAAAAATTGATAGAATTAGACCATGAGCGTAACAAAAGGGCCTTGAACCTTATAATCTTTGGTTTGAAAAAGGAGGTAGAGGAGGCTACTTTAGCCATAGCCCAGACATAATTACATAATAGATTATAAATTGAAACAACATGTCTCACAGAAGCAACAAGGTTGGGGAAATTAACTGAGAATAAAGGTAGGTTGATATGAATAAAGGTGAGCTCTATTGAACGAGAATATTTATAAATGAAGATCGCATTCCAGAAGATCAAGCAGAATTAAGAAATGAGGTTCAAAACGTAAAAGAACCTAGGAAGGAAAGAAAATGGGCAATAATAAGAAATAGAAAAGCCATTATTCGAGATAGAAACCAAAAAGATAGTAATAAATAGAAATTCAACATGCTCCGGATTCTTTCTTGCAATTGTCGGGCTTTCCATGGAGTAAAGACCCCAAGCTAAGTTGGATCTCAAATGATGTGTATATTATA
Source organism: Pinus taeda (assembly GCA_000404065.3). Lineage (NCBI taxonomy): Eukaryota > Viridiplantae > Streptophyta > Pinopsida > Pinales > Pinaceae > Pinus > Pinus taeda. The sequence continues at coordinate 75,318 of APFE031435469.1, forward strand.
TTGCTTGTTGAAACTTGGGAGCACGAAGAATCTAAGGTCCCTAACATAGATGGCTTTGCACTATGGTCTACCTAGAACAAGTGATCCTCTCGTAGAGGCATTGGGGGTATAGCTCGTTACATTAAGAAGAATATCTCCCCCATGCTAGGATTTATAAAAACCCTCATATCATAAAACATCGTCAATATGAAAAGCATGTCAATACTTATAAAATATAGAATAATACTCTATAAACATTCTTATCATGATTCATCAGAAAAATCAATTTCATTTACTTTACAAACATTGAATACCAACTATGAACTAAGATCATTCAACATTCATCTAGGATCTATGTTATCTCATCAATTTTATTAGTGTCATGTTTCCATCAAGATACCAATTACTTTTGGATAATCCTTTCATGTCATTTATATAGTTGTTACAGTAGTGATGATGTATCCTTATGATGATGATGATATGTATAGGCATTATGATGTTATGTCGAGGTATATTGACATATTCATTTACTACGTGATAATAGGTATTTAATGTTGAATACTCATGATGGACATGATATGCATAACGTGGCATAGGAATTATGATGCTATAATATGAGGTTTATTGACATGTGGCTCATTTATTATGTGAAGTCATGATATATCTTTGATGCAAATATGTTGATGTTATAACTTATGATGGTGTTTCATGAGGTGAAGCATGTAATAGTTGCATACAAATTTATGACATGCATGACCATGCAGTTCATTGTTATTCATAATGTTGTGATTAACAATGATGAATGTTCTCATGATGACATGAAAGACTTGGCATGTGAATTATTTTCTATGATACTATGATAGTATAGCTAATGCATTTGTTGCATGTTGAGGTGTGATGATTGAAAAGACTCCACAAATGGGTCGTGAGGTTGGTTTATTTGATGATATCTTTGAGCCCATACGCACAAGGGAGAATAAGTAACACCATATGGGTTGGGAACAAACTCAATCAACACTGCATATGCCACTGGTTCCTTTGTCTTATATAACTCTTGATGGATAGCTCTTCAAGGGCTATGGGACCATCTTGAGGAGGCCAAGTGCCTGATATTGAAGGCTAGGTGCCTAGTATTGTATTGGGATGCCGAAGTATAGTAGGGGTGTAAAGACTTCAATGCCTGGGGTTGTGCACCTTAGTGATTTGTGGAGGGAGTGGGCCAACCTTGCAAGATGCCCGGTGACATTGAACACTATACCGGATGCCTGCCTTGGGGCCTTGGGGGCAGATGAGGTCTGAGTCAGGCATGAGCCTTAGGGCCATCCTTGGACTAGGATACAGACCGAGGAGGCTTATGCCTGATTCCAAAAGTGGGAGGCTTATGCCTGATTCTGAAAGTGGGAAAAGAACAGAGATTCGTTGGGATTTCCCAGGTGTTGTGAAACTTTCGATGTATTCTGGTTATACTAGTTCAGCAGAGGGTGTCGGGTTTGTTACTTGAAGTAATAAATAACAAAATAACTGTACCTGTCCTAATAATGAATAATATAATAATATAATATTAATATAATAAATAAATATACAATAAAAAAAAATAGTAATAGTAAATAATTAATGAATAATAATAAATATATTTAAATACATTGCTCTAAATAATATAAATAGGAAATAAAAACAAGAAGCAGTAAAAATCAGTAAGGGTATCAAAAAGTAAAAAAAAAAGAATAAAAACAGAAAGTAGTAAAGTTGCATGTTGACACATGGAGTGTGTGCATATGGTTCCCCTTCTAATGTTTTCTCTATTTAATAGATGGTGAGGAAGATGAGAGGCATTCCATCATTCTAAGATTATATCATTCATTCTCTTGAGAGGATAGTGTTCTAAGACAAAGGATTCCCTAGCAATAGTAAGTTGATTGAGGGCTTGCCAATTGTAGCAAGATTTTATGCAATTGAGCCCACGGTTGGGTGGAGAGTCGTCCCCAAAACCTAGTTTCAGCTAGTAGACTTCAACTGAAATCACAGGAGAGTCGTCCCCAAAACCTTGTTGTAGTTAGCAGACTTCAACTGAAATCACAGATAAGTGTCTCTACTTATAGTTTTGAACTTTGATGTTAATTAGTCGACAATTGCATGTTGATTATAAATTACTTGATTAATCTAATTAATTACATGTTTATTTTGGGTTGTTACATATGGTATCAGATGTAGTAACTAGAAATCGTATAGTTAATCTAAATAATTACATGTTTTAATTTCAAGGTTGTTACATATGGTATTAGAGCTTAGGCTCAACCCTTAGGGCCTATGGGCATTTTAATGTAAAAAAAAAAAAAAAAAATTGATCTATTATCTAAATTTTATATTCTATGTTCAAACCAACTCTTCAAACCTATAAGCCCTTGTATAATTATATGTTATTTATATTTGTATTTTAGTTGAAAATTACTTTAAGTTTATCATAGTTGAATATAATTGCCTAGGAATCCGGCACTATTTTGTCCATTTAATCAATAACAAAATATATAAAACTCTTCTTGGTCTATCTCTTTCTCCACTTAGCAATTCCACTTGAAATTCCAATTCGGTGACCAATCTCAATCTTAGCATCGATCTCACATCTTTCTTCTTCTTCGTATTGGACTTCATGTTTGTGATATTCTCCGATATGGGCATATTCCCCCAGTAAACTAACCCTGGAGGGTGCATCTCTCATGAGATAGAGATCCATTTAATTTAATTTCAAAGACTGGAGAGGGGTTCCATCATTTTTGAGCTTTAGTATCTGCATTCAATCTTCTTTCTCATTTCACTATTCACCTTACTCGACACTTACTTTTTGTATTTAAGATAACACGTGAACCTAGTATTCCAAATATATAATAAGTTATTGCACAATAGAGGCCTTCAATAGTGACTGCATCTAATTGCACAAGAGCATGTTTACAACTCTTTTGGTTGTCTCAAATCAGTTCTGTAATTTTTTGATGTGAACTAGATATTGTAGTTGCGCATACCCTGACAATAATAGAAATTGAATCTTTTGAAGGTGAACTTATATTTGTTTGTATGAAAATGCATTCTTCAATCAGGCTCATTCTTTTCTAGGTTGGAATCAAATGTGTTACTATCACAAGGGTGGTTGGCTGCAGAATCCTTTGGGAATAAATATCTTGTTATTTTCATTACTCTTTCTTTGACTGTGTATGTGTAACAGAAATGTATATGCGATGTCTATTATGAGATATGGATAATTTTGCAGTTCGATTCCATTGAATCATATCTATTTTTTTTTAAAACAATGATAGAATTGAAGATTATCT
>APFE031435469.1:79305-98353 GCA_000404065.3 Pinus taeda
AAAAAAAAAAAAAAAAAAAAAAAAAAAACATTATCCAAAGTTTCCATATTCACAAAACAATCTCAATTGAGGAAAATGGTCGTGTATAATAAAAATCAAGCTTTTTTGAGGAATTAGAATGCTAATAAAACAAGGAGATTTAAAGAAGTTGCCCAAAAATAGAAGTGATATTCAATTTGAGGCTCCAAATCTCTTTTGTTTTGGGATAGATCAGGTTTGGTAAGTGGACATCACATGGCTTGTTGATGCATGGAGGTGTGGTCACTGTTTTTAAATATTATGAGCCCATTAACTTTTCTGAATGACACTAATGTGATTGATTGGGATTTGGGTGGAGCGTAGCTAAATTTTCTTTATTTATATTTATAAACCTTGGTCATAAAACTTGTAAGCCAAGATTTCTTTCTTGAATCCTTAATCTTATCGAATCTTTGTTTGGCTTTGCTTTTTTTGTCCAAAGTTGTATGAGGATTCGTCTTCTTAATGCCTAGATTGGTGGTTTATCTGTAGAATTTTTTATTCACACTTCTAAAGTGTTTTGAACGGTAAAATTGCTTGAAGCTTTCTTCCCATGTTGTTTTCCATGTTTAATCGGTGCAATCCTTGGAAAGATCTGTTCTCTAGGATGTTAGATCCATTGTTTTGTCGAGTTTTGGTCTTTTCTGCATGCCATTTCATCTCTGTTAGCCTCTTTTTCAATTTTATATTGGGTTTCCGTTTCTCCTTTATACGCTCTGGTGTTCTTTGTTGGGTCATTCCACGGCTGAAACTCAATCCATTTTCTCACACCTTATTGAAAGTTTTGTTGGAGAAAAACTATCATTGGGTTTTGGCATGTCATGATCCATGTTACCCTATTTTGTTTTTCATCAAATCTGATCAAAGATGCTTATTTCAATCTCTCTGTTCCAATATTTGTATTGATCTACTTTAGCATTCCTGATAAATGGCCACTAAGAAAACTCCCAAGAACGACCCCTATTTTGAAGGTTTGAAATTGTAGAGAAATACCAAGGTTTTTGCGGTAGCGAGGGCCGTGCTGATTTATCTTACACTCTTTCATCGGATGGATACTGAGGAAATTCCCTTTCTTAAATGGAGAGAATCCCAGATTTTCTGATTTGTCTTGTGTAAAATACCAATTCTAGTTATTTCTGCCAATTGGATTTTCCTCTTACACGGGCTCCCCTAATTCCAAAATTTCTGGCTCTTTTCCTATAGAAGAATACAAATTCTAGATTTTCCGACTTTGTCATCCTATTTGGTAACTATGCACCCACAAGAATTCCTTACTGTGAAACCAGATTAAATTTTTATCAAATTGTGAGAGGAGTTGAAATTTGGGCAGACTAAGAATCAAACCCTCAAGATCTGTAGGTGGCCGGTGGGTTGTGTTGTATGCCGTCTTCATGATGGGTTCATGTTCGATGACGAGAGTCAGTCCATGATGCCTGGGAGGGTTAGGAAGGGCAAGGGCAGTGAGTTTCAAACCCTGATGCTCAGGTTGATCAGGGAGGTAGGGGATGGCGAAGAGGGGGCTTCGAGAAGCTCTAGGACGAGTGAGTTTTCAAATATTATGAGCCCATTAACTTTTCTGAATGACACTAATGTGATTGATTGGGGTTTGGGTGGAGCGTAGATAAATTTTCTTTATTTATATTTATGAACCTTGGTCATAAAACTTGTAAGCCAAGATTTCTTTCTTGAATCCTTAATCTTATCGGATCTTTGTTTGTCTCTGCTCTTTTTGTCCAAAGTTGTATGAGGATTCGTCTTCTTAATGCCTAGATTGGTGGTTTGTCTGTAGAAACTTTTATTCACGCTTCTAAAGTGTTTTAAATAGTAACATTGCTTGAAGCTTTCTTCCCATGTTGTTTTTCATGTTTAATCGGTGCAATCCTTGGAAATATCTGTTCTCTAGGATGTTAGATCCATTGTTTTGTCAAGTTTTGGTCTTTTCTGCATGCCATTTCATCTCTATTAGCCTATTTTTCAATTTTATATTGGGTTTCTGTTTCTCCTTTATACGCTCTGGTGTTCTTTGTTGGGTCATTCCAGGGTTGAAACTCAATCCGTTTTCTCACACCTTATTGAATGTTTCGTTGGAGAAAAACTATCGTTGGGTTTTGGCATGTCATGATCCATGTTACCCTATTTTTTTTTTCATCAAATCTGATCAAAGATGCTTACTTCGATCTCTCTGTTCCAATATTTGTATTGATCTACTTTAGCATTCCTGATAAATGGCCACCAAGAAAACTCCCAAGAATGACCCCTATTTTGAAGGTTTGAAATTGTAGAGAAATACCAAGGTTTTTGCGGTAGTGAGGGTCGTGTTGATTTATCTTACACTCTTTCATCGACTGGATACTGAGGAAATACCCTTTCTTAAACGGAGAGAATCCCAAATTTTCTGATTTGTCTTGTGTAAAATACCAATTCTAGCTATTTCTGCCAATTGGGTTTTCCTCTTGCATGGGCTCCCCTGATTCCAAAATTTCTGGCTCTTTTCCTGTAGAAGAATACAAATTCTAGATTTTCTGACTTTGTCATCCTATTTGGTAACTATGCACCCACAATAATTCCTTACTGTGAAACCAGATTAATTTTTTATTAAATTGTGAGAGGTCCAGTTGAAATTTGGGCAGACTAAGAATCAAACCCTCAAGATCTGTACGTGGCCGGTGGGTTGAGTTGTATGCCCTCTTCATGATGGGTTCATGTTCAATGACGAGAGTCAATCCATGATGCCTGGGAGGGTTAGGAAGGGCAAGGGTAGTGAGTTTCGAACCCTGATGCTTAGGTTGATCAGGGAGGTAGGGGATGGCGAAGAGGGGGCTGTGAGAATCTCTAGGACGAATGTGGAGAGACGAGAATTGGGGTGTTCATTTGTGGAAGTGGTGAATTTGAAGTGTAACGCTGATGATAGGAGTTGTGGAAGCCCCATTGTCAATCGCCTCAGGAGGCTCAGCTTTTTAGGCTCTCTGAGTATGTTAATTGACCTTAATATAAGATTGCTCTGATACCATATGTAGCAGCCCTGAAATTAAAGCATGTAATTAATTAGATTAATTATGCAATTTATAATCAACATGCAAATTTATCAACTAATTGACATCAAATTTCAATAAATGAGTAGAGACTACTTACCTGTGGCGATGATGTGTCTCACTTGTGATTTCAGGGTTGAACGCTAGTTGAATTCTCATAACTACAGCAAAGTTTTGGGGACGACTCTCCACCCAACTGTAGGCTTAGTTGCACAAAATCTTGCTACAACTAGCCACCCTTGAGCACTCAATCAATGCACTATTGCCAAGGAATCCTTTGTCTCTTAACACTATTCTCCAAAGAGAATGGATGATGGAATCATGGAATGATGGAATGCCTCTCATCTTCCTCCTCATCTATTAAATAGAGCAAACATTGGAAGGGAACCACATGCACACACACCATGTGTCAACATGCAATTTTACTGCTTTCTTGCACCCTCTGCTGAACTATTATAACCAGCAGGCATCAGAAGTTTCACAACACCCGAGAAATCCCAAGGAATCTCTGTCCTCTTTCCCACTTCCGGAATCAAGCATAAGCCTCCTCAATCTGTATCCTAGTCCAAGGCTAGCCCCAATGCTCACACTTGACTTAGACCTCATCTGCCCCCAAGGCCCCAAGGTAGGGATCCAGTATAGTACTCAATGTCTCTGGGCACCTTGCAAGGTTGGCCCACTCCCTTCACAACTCACTAAGGCGCACAACCCCAAGCATCGAAGTCCTTACACCCATACCAGACTTCGGCATCCCAATACAATACTAGGCACCTAGCCTTCAATATCAGGCACTTGGCCTCCTCAAGTTGGTCCCATAGCCCTCAAGAGCTATCCATCAAGAGCTATACAAGACAAAGGAACCACTGGCATATGTAGTGTTGATTGATTTTTTCCCCATCCCATATGGTGTTACTTATTCTCCCTCATGCATATGGGCTCGCACGAGATCATCAAATAAACCGGCCCTCTCGGCCCATTTGTGGAGTCCTGTCAATCATCACACCTCAACATGCAACCAATGCATTAGCTATACCATCATAGTATCATAGAAAATAATCCACATGCCAAGTCTTGCATGTCATCATCAAAACATTCATCATTGTTAATCGCAACATTATGAATAATAACAAACTGCATGGTCATGCATGTCATAAATTTGTATGCAACTATCACATGCTTCACCTCATGAATACCATCATAAGTTATAACGTCAACATATTTGCATCAAATACATATCACGACTTCACATAATAAATGAACCACATGTCAATAAACCTCATATTGTAGCATCATAATTCCTATGCCACATTATGCATATCATATCCATCATGAGTATTCAACATTAAATACCTATCATCACGTAGTAAATGAATATGTCAATATACCTTGACACAACATCATAATGCCTATGCATATCATCATCATCATAAGGATACATCATCACTATTGTAACAACTATATAAATCTGAACCACATGTGCATGATCACCCTCATACCCCCATATCGTAAAAAATCATCAATATGAGAAACATCTCAATACTTATCAAATATAGAGTAATAGTCTATAAGCATTCTTATCACGATTCATCAAAAAAATAAATTTCATTTACTTTACAAATATTGAATACCAACTATGAACTAAGATCATTCAACATTCATCTAGGATCTATGTTATCTCATCAGTGTTATTAGTGTCATGTTTCCATCAAGATACCAATTACTTTTAGATAATCCTTTCATGTTATTTATATTAGGAGTTGACTATTTACACCGTAGGTATACTCATCTAAGTACATCATTAAATTTCAAATGAGCCGCACCATCTTGAGCCTTAATCTCTCATCACTTATTCTTCCTTCCCTAATGACATTTTAGTGAAATTCATTGCTAACATATTACCATTTGTATAATCATTTAAATCATCAATATCAAGTTAAAACTGCATGATCACTATACATATTTTTCTTATCCAAATGGTACACATACAAGAGGTCATCCTTATTTAAGTATCATGTTATGCTTAATCTACCTGCATGAGTGCTTGTTGCCCCTTGGTGATTTATTCATCAGTTGCATAATTTTCAATGTTCGTCCTAAAGAGATTTGCTTATCTCATCAAATTTCCACTTGATCTCTTTTATCGTAGATTCATCCATTTTCAAGTTGGAATAGGGAATCTTCCACTTTAATTTGCAATCATTAAATATTCAGTTTAGAATTTGAAATGATTGGAACCACTACCATTATTATCTTCCATGAATGATTTGGTATGCCCAATGTATTTGGCAATAACTTCTTTCAATACTAATGATGCGCACTAGTAAGTTGTTTTGTATGAGGTAACAATATATCATCAATCCTCTCGTGAGTGGAATTTATTTAATTGCACCCTTTATTAGTTGATTCTCACTTCTTTTGCCAATTTATATGTAATCCTTCCCAAGTCTCATTATAGAGTTTCCAACTTCATGCTCAATGTTTTCTCATTAGTCTAAATCGTGTATTTCTTTTTCAAAAGGTTAAACAATTATTATCCTTGGAACATTTTCCTAGTTTATCACTTGTCATTTCTCACCGATTACAAGTGTGTAGAACTTCCTACAGTGACACTTCTAAATTTATAAGCCATCACTTTGACCCTTACCAATCATGTTGACTAATCCACTCATCATATCTTTAAGACAACTTTCTTATTGATAGAATCACCCCTTCACTTCCTCATACAGAATATTTGTAGATAAACTTTTGTTTTCTTCAATAGTCTCAATTTCCTAGTATTATGTATCTTCTAGCTTCAAATATAGAAATATTATTAAATTGTCCTTGTTTTCTCACCTTGATTCATACTAGTTTATTTTCCTCCTCTCTCTTAAATGTATAAAATTGTTACACTTGGAAATATTGTTACTATTCCTCCAATCACATAACTTATCTTCCTCAATTTTATTATGGATTCACTTCTTTAATTCAATATTATCACACCCTTCAAACAAGAATATAAAATGCAGAGATCCTCTGGACTGTCAAAAATGTAGAGTTCCTCTGGACTGTCAAATTTAAAGGTAGGATTATACATTTTGCTTAGAGTTAAAACTTTAAAAAAAATAATGTTATCAAAGGAGAATCATTTCAGTTCTAGTACAAGAAAATATTATAGCAAATGTGGGGAGATAAAGATAATGAACCAAAAACAGAAAAGAAGAAGCATTCAATTTTACATATAAAATGTTTCACTGTAAAGTTTAAGCTACATAACTTGAATCCGTGATCCTACTGAATTTAATATTTGATATTTCTAAGTCACTTGACGCATGGACACAAAGATTTATGTGTATGATAGGGGTATGTACATACACACGTTTCCTTCACATTTAGAAAATTGAACTACATCAAGGAATCAAAGATGTAAGAATAAACCATGCTACAAAAAAAAAAAAAATAGCAACGAGAAACCTACTCCTAATCTCCTAAATGTAAACATCAAATTTGCAAGCCAATGGACGTCGCTTTAATGTCTGGATTAAAAAAAAAAAAAAACCACAAAATGAAAGCTCTTCCTTAAGATCACCCTATGTTTTATTGAAAAATGTACATCACTGGTATGTTATTAAAATTGTAATTTAATTAATAGATTGAGCCTTTATTAAATGGTCACATAAGACTACAGAAATAGACTACCTACTGAAACACCAGCGATGATCCAGACTTAAACAGGAATGCAACAACTTACAGAGATAATCATAATCACAGATATGCAACCGAAATAATACTCCATTTCATTAATGTAAAATACTAAAATATGCTTACAACCAGCAATGGAAATAAACCAGCTAGGGCGATGGTAGCTTATCTCTGAGAAGAGATGTGGTGGCTACTTGCCTCTGAACTATGTTACAATGAGGCTCGAAGGCCTATTTATTATTGAACACAATGGAAAACCCTTTACATCCCAAAACCTAACCCTAGAAGATGAAACGTCAAATTGTGGGCCCCGTTTGGGTAAATTGGTACATCAATTTCTCGGGGTCGTAACTTTGGCATACGATCTCCGTTTGACGCGTACGATAGCTCGTTAGAAAGATCTATCCGAGAAATACCACTTTAGGAAGGGAAACATTAGTCCATGGACGTATGTTGCCCCCATATTTCCCAAAAAACGTCGTTTAGGGCCTCAAAACGGCTCCGGAAGTTCAGGACCCGAAAAAACTGCTAAAAATAGTAAATTGTGCTACAATTACGGAAACTAAAAAATTGAAAGAGACAGTTGCGGGGGTCCAAATCGGATAGGTGGGTGGCCACCAACATCCACCTGGATCATTCCTCCCCCCTTAGGAAGCAATGGTCCCCATTGCGTTGAGTTCCTCCACCTGCTGAACTTGTCCTGCAATCTCTGATGTGTCTAGTACTGGTGGAAAGCATGGTTGATGTCGGTCCACATTGAACACTTGGTGCAGGTGAAGAAATGGAGGAATGCTGTGCTTCAAAGCATTGTTGCCCATAACCTTGGTACTGGTGTAAGGACCATGTCGGAGTGGGCTTCTGATGGGTTCTGGTAAGGCGTTCTTTCTGTCGATGCAACCAGACTTTGTTGCCCATCTGAAACTTGTGTGGTACCCCTGTGGGTGAGGAGTTGTTATTGTGTTCTTTCATGACCATAGCCTTTTGCTGCTACTGCTGCGTGGAGGAACCCTTTGTGGGGGTCATGGATGTAGCAATGATCTTCCCCTCACTTTGGGGGTGAACCAGACAGATGAATTTCCTGGTCTGGGAGATGAGCTTGCTGCCTTTCTTAGCAATGATCAAAGAGGCGGCAGTAGGTGGGGCTACCTCTGGTATCCTGTATAATGAATTATCCAAAGAAATAATGACAGCACGAGGCCTTGACTCATACACAGCATGTCATCTCCACAAGTATGGCTGGCCTAATAGTACATCACAAACATCCAGAGGTGTAACATCACACAATACCTCGTCTGTGAAGGGCTTGATGCTGTAGGGAAGGCGGCACTGTTGGCGAACTTTGAGATCTCGTCCTTCATGAAGCCACCCGATACTGTACGGTTGCGAGTGTGGTGTAGTCGGTAGGCCCAACCGCTTCATGACCTCTGCTAAAATGAGGTTCTTTTGGCTACCACTGCTGACAATGAATTGCAGCAACGAACCTTTCACCCACATTTGCTAGTGGAAAAGACATTCCCCTTCCTCTGGATTTTCGGGCTCATTCTTTTGGATCTTGGTGGTGGCAATAGTGGTGCTAGGATCCGCATCAATGATCTGCTTCCCTTTGCCATTCCCATTTTCAGGTTCTGGCTTAGGGTCATAACATGCATCTGATTCGGAAGCCTTCAACTCGGCCACCAGCGACTGCATGGTCCGACACTCACTTTTGTTATGAGTGGGACTCTTGTGGAACTCACACCAGTTTCCTGTGTCCTTCTTCGGCTTCGTGGTTTTGTTCTTTTCTTGCAGCTTCGACAGGTTGTCTTGGTTCACCCCACCTTGGCTTTGTCCTTTGGGCTTTGGATCTGCAGATCCAAAGTCTCGCTTCTTCTTTTTTAACTTTAACTCAATTTTGACAGCGTATTGATACGTCATGCCGAGCGAGGAGATGTTCAGGAAATCCATCTCTTCCTAAATGTATCTTTGTAGGCAGTCGCAGTATTTGAGTACCAAATGCAACTCAGAATCTTTGATACCCAATTGTGTGCGAAGGGTATGAAAAATGTTGGTGAATTCTGGCACATCTTGGTCCCGTCCCTACCGCGGTGTGGTCCATTTGATGTATTTGTCCTCATAGCTTTTGACAGGGTAGTGATGCTCCTTGATGGAATTTTGGAATGAATCCCAAGTGGGTGTGGCTAAAAATAGTGAGCCTGTACTTTCATCCTTCTACTCGCAATAGGTTTCCCACCAGTCCTTGACGTGGGGGGCTACTTTGAGAAGAGCAAAAACAATCTTTTCACGACTTGAAAATTCATGAACAGAAAAATAACCTTCTAGTATATTTAACCATTTATCTATGGCATATGCATCTATTTGACCCTCGAAGATGGGGATTTCAAAATTAACTTGTACCTTAAAGGGTGTGGCATTTCAAGAGTAGCTACTGGAAGCCGATGTGTCGCTTCTGGGTAGCCACTGAAGGATCTGTGCAAAGCTATCCATCATTGAGTTCCTTTCCCGCTCGAGGGCTTCTTCGAGCAAGATTTTGATAGGATCTCCTACTCCCTTGTCTTTCTTTTCATCCGCCATTGGAGGCCATCGGGTTTTACGAGGCTAGTCTTGCAAAGGTTCAACCAGTTCAAGCCCTAACTCCTTATATCCCGACCTCGTTGGGGACATGCAAAGAAAAACAAACAAAAAGCAGACAGCTCTTATACCACTGATCCAAACTTAAATAGGAATGAAACAAACTATAGAGATAACCATAAACACAGATATGCAGCGGAAATAATACTTCATTTGATTAATGTAAAATACTGAAATATGCTTACAACTAGTAATGGAAATAAACCAGCTAAGGCTATGGCAGCTTATCTCTGAGAAGAGATGTGGCTGCTACATGCCTCTGAACTGTGTTACAATGAGGCTCGAAGGCCTATTTATTATTGAGAAAGAATGGAAAACCCTTCACATCCCAAAACCTAACCCTAGAAGATGAAACACCAAATTGTGGGCCCCATTTGGGTAAATTGGTACATCAATTTCCCGGGGTCATAACTTTAGCATACGATCTCCGTTTGACACATACGATAGCTCGTTAGAAATATATATCTGAGAACTACCACTTTGGGAAGGGAAACATCAAGCCATGGACCCATGTTGCCCCCATATTTCCCAAAAAACGTCGTTTAGGGCCTCAAAACGGCTCCTGAAGTTTAGGACTCGAAAAACTGCTAAAAATAGTAAGTTGTGCTACAATTAAGGAAACTGAAAATGTTGAAATGGACAGTTGTGGGGGTACAAATGTGATAGGTGGGTGGCCACCAACATCCACTTGGATCAAGCAAGTAAAACCTGAAGCCCATAACAGCAAAAAGGACATCCATATTTATCAGTGTTAAAAATGTAGATGGTTTATGACCACAAAAACAGCCAATCCAAAACCAAAAATTAGAGATAAAACCAACAGAGTTAAAGTTCTCAAGTTATTAGCAAGTACAATATCAAGAATTTGATCCTATTCTTCCTCTTCTTGCTGATTAACATTTTTTGTTATGAGCATTACCTTTAGGATGAAGAACACTATCCAAAATAAGATCATTATTTTCCTGAATAGCAATCCTCAAATCACCATAGGAATACTTTGAGTGGGGAACGATCCCAACCATTGATAGGAACTTGTCTTTCATATGACACGGACCAAACATGCTAGAATCTAGGGATGATGATGTACGACCTTTCGTTATCATATTTCATCTGATTTCATTTACATTCCAGAAAAAATTCAATTCCTTTCCCAATATCATTGAATCCTTTTGTACTGCACACCATAGAAGTCATCGCAGCATTGTTTGAGTAGCACCGCTCTAGTCTAGAGGGAGAGAAAATTGCAAAGCAATAAGAATGTGGGTAACCTTCTTTCCTCATGGCTTGATTTCATTTCTACATTAAAGGAACAATTTTATTCCTTGGGTTACAAGTAGAAAGCATTAATGAATTGGTAGTATTTAAGGCAAGGCAAAGGTCATGATGTTCAAAGTTTTATAGAGGATTTTAGAAAGCAAGCACTTAATTTGGGTACTACACTTGATACACCTGAAGTAGTAACTAAGTATATTGGATCATTACATAGTTACATTAGGCATTCATTATTATTGTTTGAACCTACTACCATTGACTTGACCAGTGTAAAGGCCATTCATCTGGAAAATAGGGGAACACATGGACAAGATGACCAGTCAAAGAGAATCATGGCAGCCAAGAGAAGGGGAGAAAATCCCTCTTGCACATATTTTGAGAGAGAGGGGCATGACGAAGAGAATTGTTGGAAGCTACACCCTAAGCTGAAACCTGAGAGGAATGACAAAAATGGGAAGCAGAAGGTCATCTCCACCATGCAACAAAGCACATATTTCGAGTCAGAGGAAGACGAGAAGGTCACAGCTACAGGATTTGCATGGGGTAGGCCCATTGACTTGGGGTCTGACTCTAGTGACGAGACGAAGTTTGTAGCCTTTAGGATAGCGGTAGGAGGACCCATAGATTTGGGGTCTGATTCCGGCAATGAATCAAGGATTTCAACCAACATAACGAAAAGGGCACTCCCCGCAGCAGGACGCCAATAACTCGAGGAGATCAACCACCATACCCAAGTAGAGAATGCTGAGCTAAGGAGGCTTCTACAGGAGGCAAGGGAAGAAAACCAAAGATTACTATGCCAGTTGCAAGCCAAGGATGCGACCTTGGAAAAGCTGCAACATAGCCATTTGGAGGTAAAAAGTGATTCTCCGATTTCATATGATTTTCATGATGATGACTTTGTTGCCTTTGAAAAACATACTACAGGGATTAGATCCAAACTAATGAAGGAAATGGGATATCAAGGAAAGGGCCTCGGCATCAAAGGCCAAGGCATCATAAACCCCATCAAAGTCAAGGAATTCCCGTGCCATGCAGGACTCGGATACACCAGAAAGGAGTTGGGGGAAAGCTCCAATATAGCCAGTAACCAACCAACGACAGACGACGAAATCCCTTCCTCACTGTCCAGCCAAAGCGAAGGCTCCATGAACACTTATCGAAGGAACACCAAGGGAAAGCACCCCAAGTAAACCCCGTAAGTCTGGAGGAGAAAGAATTATTGTAGCCATTACAACCACAAGGGGCACCAACAAACCTCGTGTCCAATACTCCATGCTCTGGAAACATCGCTAGAGGAGCCGAAAGGTGAACATGTTCAACAGATAAATCCACCCCATTCATGGTGGTCTGCTTTATTAAGTTGGGTGTTTTAGGGGTAGTAGCTTGTTATGACCACCATTGTAAATCATGCATTGCAAGTAAATGTAAAAATGATGGTGTGTTTCCCATCACTTCAAAGATGCAACGATGATATTTTGGCCTTTCCTTGTTAGTATTTGAGGCATTAATTACTTTTTATGTAATCCTTATCCAATGAGTGTGTTATGAACTCTTGGCAAGGAGGGATTGTTGGGTTATGTGTGGTGTGCATGATTACAAGAATGTACCAATTTCAAGTGCAGGTGATTGAAAGTGTGGATTAAGACAGCTTGCTAATGCTTCTGGGGTCCAAAAGCTCTTTAATGGGGAGGATTGATCCAAGTGGATCTTCAGACACAATGGCATGGGAAAATCTTAAAATTCAAAGTGGTAGAAAGGAAATTATCTTAACATCAGATCGAAGTGCTTGTCGCCCTGATTCCAATGGTGCGAACTGCACTCCACTTCGAGTCCGAATGAAAGAGATAGAAGTTGTCAAAGTTCTGGGTAGACTTGTAGGAAACAGAGGAAAATGAAAGTCCAAGGATGATCCTGGAAATAGTATTGTTGTGTAGATCTTTTCATTCTGAATCTACAGCAACTTGAATGGGCTAAAATGGACTTCGAATGATGAAGTTATCATGAAAAGAGTTTGCCTTTGTTCCTTTGGAAAGGAGGCATTTCCTTTAAAAATAGGCTTAAAGGCTTCTAAAGGAAAATCAAAATCGAAGGAATCCAAAGGGCGGACTTAAGGCTGAGCTGACAAAACCCCGATCAGCAATCTCCAACTAATCGCAATCGGGGGTAGGCTATGTGTGATATCGGGACTTAAGGCAAGCGACATGAGATATTAGTGTCAGTGATCGGCATCAGCGATTGGCGTTAGTGTGTGCCATATGGAAGAACCCTGGTCCGTAGCGATTATGATATGCCGACAGCGATATGCGGATATCGGTGATATTAGCAATTGGTGATAAGGCGATCGGTGGATCCCCGATATAAAGGGCCATTGACAGTGCGATATGCGATTTGCAATAAAGGGTCAGACCTGATGGGTTTATAGACCCGATTTGACAAAATTTGAAGTCCGGGTTTTCAGTTTTTCTAGTGTTTTCCATGTATTGTTGTATTAATGAAAAAGGGCCTATTTTTGAGGTTTGTTGCATAAAAGGTTGGACGGTTAGCCCACTGATCCTTTCATTAGAATGGCTTCCATTTTAAACAAACCGACCTCCGATTGCAGCGGCCTGGTAACAAAGAAATATTATAAAACCCAATGAACGCAGAAAATGTGAAAGAGGGAAGGAATTGGCATGCAGTGATGCTATCCATTTCTCCATCTGAGTTCTCCATTTCTCAGCCATTTTCTAGAATGGAGGTATAAGACTCCCTTGTTGTAACTGATGATTGTATTCATCTTTTTCATGCCATTTAATGAATGAAGGCCTCCCCATTGATCGAGCAGGGCCCGGAGACGTAGTCCAAGTTGGATGAACTTCGTTATCAAGTCTTGTTGTCTTCTTCTCATGCTTTTTGTATTTTTTCTTCTTCTCTCATGTGCACATTCGATTCCTATGGTTAAGCTGCAATCTCTACATGTGATTCTTTAATACATCTATAAGCAAAATATTCTTGGATCACAAGGCGATGCAAAAGGACACAAGAGAAATTCTACATATACACATAGTTGAAATGAATTCAAGGTTCGCTTCACTTGTTAGATGAGAAGGAAGTTGCTCAAAAATTCATTGTTTAAAGCTTCCTATGAAACTAGATTTTTTTTCTCCCCTTCTAAATTTGAAGGTTGTATGACCTTGAGCCAATGACCTATGTATTTGGGTGTTAACTACCTGGATAGTGATTGAGGCCACTAAAATCCTCGTGTCAACGTATGTTTCTGGTGTGTAGTTTTATGATTGAATTAAACCATTGTATAGTTATGGTTAGGTTGATGAACCACTTAGTGCTTGCTAACTTTATAATGAACCACCTTCATTTGGAATCAACCCCTAGCTAAACCATTGGGTGCTTGTAGTTAGGTTGATGACTCACTTAATTCTTGCCAAGTGCTTGCTAACTCACTGATGAACCACCTTCATATTGGAATCAATATCTCGATTAAACTAGTAAGGGCTTTCAGTTAGGTTGATGAACCAATTAGTGCTTGATAAGTGCTTATTAATTTCCTAATGAACTACCTTTATATTGGAACCAATCCTTGGGTTAAACCACTGGGCGCTTGCAGTTAGGCTAATGAAACACTTAGTGCTTTCTAAGTGCTTGCTAACTAGCTAATGAACCACCTTCATAGTTGAATCAATCCTTGGGTTAAACCATTAGGTGCTTGCAGGTAGGCCGATGAATAACTTAGTGCTTGCTAAGTGCTTTCTATTTGGGTGATTAACCACCTTCATAGTGGGTTCAATCCTCGGAAACTAAACAAAACACTCCCCTTTTTAATTTGGGTCAAGCCCTGTGATGTGAATCTCAAAGAGTAAGTGAGTCACTCTAGTTCTTACTATCAAAAGGTTACTTGATGAACCACCTAAAAAATTGGATTCATCTCTTGAGTGTTTGACCAAGTCGTTGATGTGAATTTTCCCTTTAGAAGCATCCCCTTGGACTCTGGATCCAACTTCGGGGTGGTTAATTGCAAGAGATATTACAGTGTAGTTGAGCTATGGTTGGGTGGAGAGTGGAAATCCCTCCTTCAATTGCTAACAATTTTAATTCACTCAAATAAGTATAATAATTTATCCATATGTGACTATGCTTGTTATGTTAATTATTAATATATGGTTTTGTACGATTCATGAATGGATGATTCAGTCACTGAATATTCATGGTTTACTAACTATTTTACTTGTGTAGGATGGTAATGAATGTTTGAATGGTGTATTGGTGTCCATCTTCATGAATTTCATGATCACTTGCATGATTGTGACTATTATCTGAAGTTTACTCATATAACTTGTCATCTAATAAGTTATCAGTTAACTTATCTATTTCTGAGTTTGGGAAATTCCTTGCTATGACTTGGTTTGTAAGATGTTTTACATAAGTTTAATTTACAACAATGTAAACTTTGAAGCGGGAGCTATAAACTCAAAACGAGAACTCTGGCCAAAAAACCCCGAAAAAACATGAAAAACAGTGTTGAAAACAAAAAATGTGCATACTCGAACCATTGTTTTCTTTAGGGTCAATTTTGAACATGTTTTAAAAATGGCAGTGAAAACGAATTTTTTGTGCAAAAATTGTGCAAAAAACACCCTGAAAATGAAAAGTGTTGATACTGGAATGATGGCTTTTTTTGGGGTAAATTTTCAACATTTTAAAAAATGCCAGTAAAACTGAATTTTTATGTGCAAAAATTGTGCAAAAAACACCCCCAAAACAAAAAGTGTTGATGTTGTAATAACAATTTTTTTTTTCTAAGGTAAATTTTCAATATTTTGGAATAATGGTGTAAAAGATTTTATGATGACTCCAAAAAACATTAAAATTTTAAAAGAAAATGAAAACAATAAAATTAAAATAAAAAAACAATAAAACAAAGAAAGGTTAAAAAAAAAAATCAAACGTAAAAAATAAAATATTATATTAAAAAAAATCAAAACAATACAAAAAAAAAACAAAAAAAATCCAATTTAAAAAATGAAACAAAATAAAAATAAAAAACTAATTATCCCTATAAAGGAATAAGAATTTTAAAACTAAAAGGTTAAAAATATAAAGAATTAAATAATAAGAAAATATATTTCAAAAACTAATTTTTTTTTAATCTATAAACCATAAATAAAATGAAAAAAAAAAATGAAACAAATTAGATAAAAAAATAGAAATTAACAAAAAAAAATGAGAACGAAAATATTTTAAAAACTATTAAAATAAAGATTAAAAGCCTTTTAAAAAAAAAAACTAACATATATAAATATATATATATAATATATTAAAAAAAAACAAAAACAACCAAAAGGTAGTCACGCTGCCTAGGGTCACGCCCCCACGGGTGGCCGGTCGACAGTTGGTCGCTTCCGAGAATCGCCCAGCCACCGCCTAATCACCCATGTAGGCTCTGCTGGTCGATTCTCAAAATGGACCAGTCGCTGCCTGGTCGCCCATGCAGGCAGCTGCATCGCCTAGGGCTGCACCCCAATGGTCGATCAGGCGACGGTTGGGCGATTTTGGGAATCACTTAGCTGTTGCCTGGTCGCCCGTGGGGTCGCGACCCTGGGTGGTGCGGCTATAAGCCTGATATGTTTACTTAATTTTACAGTTTTTTTTTCAAATTCTTTTATGGTTACGACTTAAATATATAATTATATATATATATATATATATATATATGCGTTTTTTTTTTGGTCTCTTTATTATAGAATTTTTATATATTCTTTTTTTATGTTCAAAAAAAATGACATAAAAATTTAAAGTGCAAAAAATGTAACTAAAAAAAATATCACACTTAATACATTAAAAAATTTAAAGTTTCAAAAATCGGTAATTTAGAAAATAATTATTTACATTTCATACATTAGAAAATTTAAAGTCAAAAAATAGATCTTTTAAAAAGAGGGCATGATGCAGAATCACCACTTTTTTAAATCGGCATGGAAATCACTAACATTCTAAAACGTAATGTACATAAAAAAATTTAAAGTGCCAAAAACTATACTCTAAAAAGAATATGTGTGTTTTGCCTAACCCCTTTTCAAAATCGGGTCACTTTTTTGCTATCTCTACGAAACAGGTAACAATATCAGTTCTTATTTCAAAGTTTACATTGTTTTATATATATTGGATGTTAAATGAGCAAAAAAAGAAATTATGGGTTTATATGCACTTATATGTTGTTGTGAGTATCATAATAAATTGCGATATCTTGAGATTCATTGTTTCAATATGGCACATTACCCTTAAGAGCCTATGCTTATGTTGAGACAACCATTCTCAGGAATTTGGTGATTTTGGGAAGATGCCTTGGTCTTAAGGAATACTTCTAAACTTCCTCAAATGCATCCTTGGTCCTTGGCATTAGGGCATAATTCCTAATGAGCTAAGGTTTGGCACCCTTTAACAATTTTATGTTTAATTAATTTTTTTCCAAAGTCTAATTTGGGGGTTGATCCAAAGCTATCAAGCTTCCCTAGCTCGAATATGTTTCTTGGCTAGACTATCCATCTATTGTTGGCACTCGTATCTGGGATCTATATGCTTCGGGTATGTTAGCCTTCAATAAGAGTTGATGACTGGATATAATATATGATCATTGTGAAACACGAAGTAGGCCTGGTGGGACCCATGCACCAATGTAATGTGGTAGTGCCACGTAGATGCCACATGGCAGTGGTGTGGTAAAGCAGAACTACATTAATGTTGAGGCAGAACCTTACCACCACCCACCACTTGTCGTTGTAGCACCTACGTGATATAACATGGAACATGGAATGGTAGTGGAGCAATGGTAGTAGCTGCTACGAAATGGTTCGTCTATTAGACCCATTAATTAATGGAACTATGCACTACTTCTTGGTGGTATTTAACCCTTGAATATTACCCGATGGTGGTAGCGCTATATGGAGTAGCGATTTCCTGAAACATTCTCGTATGTTGGGGCCAGTAACTGGTGAGACCACCCACTACTCATTGAATCGATATTTTGGCCTTCATAATAAGTAGGCTACTCTATACGACGTGATTATGAGGTAGCTAGATCGACAACCTATATTTATTTTGGGTCCCCTTGGTCCATTGTGGGTTAACTATGGGGGATGACGTGATTGTGAAATAGTTAGATCAATGACCTTTATTCATTTTAGGCCCCTTGGTCCATTATGGGTTTACTACCCGACAAGGGGGGGGTGATATATGAGGTTTCTTTCTATGGGTCCCTTGTTACATGGTGCATTATTTCGAAGGGGTATGAAAAGGAAATGGGATGAATCAATGGTCCTTTTTCACCCAAGGGACCCCCTTAGTCAACTGAGAATGAATGCAGGGGTTTGGGGTTGGTAGGGGGGGGGAGGGGGGTTGGGGGGTTGAAACATGGTATCACTAATGTTATAAACCTCTTGGTTTTTTGGGTTGGTGGAAATATTATGGAACCTCATGACGGGGAACTACCTAACATATGGGCCCTGTGTAGGTTGACGTAGAATGACATGAAACTTTTTGTGGGGACTTAGAAGAGTCACGTGGATTCCATGTGGGTTACACATGGATGTCACATGGCGTTAGGTGATTGCACAAACTTAAGTTGGACATAAATTTCAATCCAGGAGTCAAATTGAGATGAAAATTATATCACTAGAAATATCTCGATGAGCTAGACACAATGGTGACATGATAATTTATTCTTGCAAACATTGAGAAAGAATGATTTTTTGTAATCCCATATTCATAACAGACTTTAGAGGTTGGGTTAAGTCATAACTAACACCTCCCATTATCTAAGACAGAACAAAGGGGTGGGAGCGAGTGTTACACAAACAATCAATTATAGAAAATTTGTCAAATGAGGCAAAATATGTGGTAGGTGCAGAAGCAAAAAAGGAGATTGTGTGGCCCAGAAAAATACTTGAATTTTTGAAAGAGAAAATGATGAAATGAATATTTAAAGGGGAAATTGATTAATTCTACTCCTCTTATGGTTTACATACGTATATAGTTAAGTTGGCAAAGAATCCTAGATCCCATGATCAAAAAAAGCACATCAACACAGAGTACTATCTCGTTAGGTATCATGTATATTCCAAGACTCATTTGAGAGATTGTTCCACAGGTGAGAAAATTGCAAACATATTCACCAAACTATTTGGAAGAGAGAAGTTTGAAAACTTCAAAAATATGCTTGGACTTACAAACACCCTTTTGAATCAAGGGTGGAATGATAGATACCTAATCCTTGTGATTATGGTAAATTGTAAATATTAGCTTACTAGGAATATGAAGCATTCATAAATAGATTGGAAGAGAAGAGTTTATCACACCACTTGAAAGATGAAACCTTTTCTTTGTATTAATGTATGACTCACCCTATGTTATGAAACCAACTC
>APFE031435489.1:14843-30328 GCA_000404065.3 Pinus taeda
CATTTAGAGAAAGATAGTGTCTGGTTGGTTTGCTTGTCATTAGGTCTTCTTTAGATTCTAGGAAGGTCTATCTTGTCCGCAAGATCGACTCATTCCGCATGACATGGACTATTGATCAAAATCAAAGAAACTGGCATAATTCTTTAGTGTATATTCTCTGGGTAGATCGAATAATTCAGAAAATCTCCATTGGTACTTCTCCTTTTAATTTAGTTGATGGGAAAGAAGTGGTCTTACCAACAAATCTAGCTATTCCTTCCCTATCCTTAGTTCAATTCATTGAATAAACTCCTTCTTCATCCATCCAATTAAGAAAATTACAAATTATTAAACTTGAAGAGGAATGAGAAAAGGCTAGAGCTACCCACACACATCATCAACAATTAGTGAAAGCCCCTTTCAATTCAAACTCAGTGTCTAGAAAAGATTTTCAACTTGGAGACTTAGTATTAAAATGGGATAAAGCCCATGAAGAGAAAGGAAAGCATACTAAATTCCAATGGATGTGGCTTGGACCATTCCAGATTGTCGAACTCATTGGCCCATCAACTTTAATGTTACAAGATTTAGCAGGGAAAAGGGAATCTTTACCTGTTAATGGACAGATCCTAAAGAAATATTTTCCATAGAATATGATATCTTCTATTTTTCTGTACATCATAGTTTTAGTTATGTTTTCTTTTAATAATAAAAGAAGTTGAGAATTTCACTTTTGGTTTCACGAAAAGAATAGCTTCTCATTTCAATTTCGTTTTTTCACTTGTATGAAGAGGAGTGGTTATGAAAATTAATCTCTATTTATGAAACATAGGGTTAAGTGCTATTATTTTGAAAAAAAATTTGCTTGTTCTTCTATTTCAGTTATCTGAGTTTTGGTTAGAATTAATCTTAGGAAGAAGTTTTCCTTACATTAGTCACAAAAGGTATCAAGAACAAAGCAAAGACTCTCTACAGAAAAGTTATTTTTAAACTCTACAATTGTCATCGAGGAAGATTCTTAAGGAACCAATGACTTCCCCCCCACTCGAGGAATTTGCAAGATTCAAGGAGTAATCCAATTATACAATTTAAACTTAAAGAATAATAGGTCTCATCAAGAGTTGACTTATCATGATCGTAAAGATTATAACTAACTAACATTGCCATAATTGAATATCAAAATAGGGTAATGGCTCGAGATTGTTTCAATCAAAAGACAAGGGGTCCCATCAATAGCCAACTTGTTCAGTTAAGTTATAAATCAAGTGAACAACACTATCAATTTTGGCCACCAAACCAAGACATTGTGCTTTAAGAAATAAAAGAGAAATAAGAAAAGAAAGAAATAAGTATATATGAGGATTTATCTTTAAAAATTGCATTCTTCTCGAGTGGGACACTGGATCATTGCTGGGTAACAGGTAAACCTGTCGAGGCTATGAATGCCTACTGGCAGCAAAGGCTCTACCTACGACAAATGAGTACACCCAAACTGATCTAACGAGATGCTTTTGTTTTATCTTTACAACCAATTAATGACTGATGTGAGCAAAATGACTAACTCTGAGAAGAAGATAATCAAAATAAAGATAGTTAAAACAAGATGTTGTTATTAATAAATAGCATTATTTACCTTATATTTCGTATAATGTAGTTTCATTTTCAAAACCATCTCTATTTTAGAAGTTTTAGAAAATTCAAAAAACCTTAAGAGATAATTGGTTCTTCCAAGTGAATCACCAATTGTCTTTCTTATCAACAACCCCCCATTTAATAGTATTAGTAATAATATTAATAAATGGGGACCCTTCCAAAAAATCAAATCTTAGCACCTAGTCATGCCTTTTTATTTTTAGAATAAAATAAGATGTCAAACCGGAACTTGCAAAATCATGGAAATTTATCGTTTCATACTTTAGGCACATAAAGCTTCACAAACGATAAGTTTCTTAAATAAGTGCCCCAGGATTAAAAAACCTAAAGAATAACTTTATACCCAGAAAATTCATGAATATTAAAACAAACCTTGAAAAGGCCCACTTTTAGAAGATTATTCTCGCATCACAAAACTATCACGATGGGCCTTCCTCATAAAAGTTACCCAATGAAAAACGCGATCCACGAAATGTGAAATCTTAAAAGACTCCTATAATCTTCTCGCATCGCAGTTTTAACCATATGGTGCTACTTGATAAAGCATAGTAGATATTTCAAAATGCGATATCATCTCACATATCACATATCACATCAACTTACATGGTGGTAGGTCTCACTAAAAACAAGTTTTTGTGAAATTGTGATTTGTGATATTGCAAAAGCAAATTGCAAAATTGCTTTTATTGCAATTCAAAAGGCTCATGGTTCTAGGAGAGTACTTCCCGACTTTCAAAGTGAAGTTATGAGTATTAAGTTAAGCATAACGGTTCATTTGTGAACATTTATTAAAAGAAAAATTACGATCAGTTATGAAAGGCCATTTGACGCAAGTTGATATATTTTAATAGGATTTAGAATTATATACCCTTCGTCACCTTATTCTCGTCCTTCTATTGATTTATTTCTGCATTCACTATCATTTTTATCCTATTATGCTCTCTGTTTGTAACTTTTAGGAAGAACACACAGAGCAGAACATCTCAAGAAATGGTGAAGAAAGCAAAGGCACCCGCTTCTGAGAAGTCAGAGATGACCCTCCTATTCACAGTTACTACCTGTAATTTAGATGTAGGGACGTCCACATGGGAGAATATGTATCAGCTATTAGAGGAAGAACAACCAAGGATTATGGAAACAACAATTATAGAAGATGGACACGGTTCTTCTGATGCTTCTCTCACTGAACTTGTATGCTCATTTCTGCATTGCTTTGTTGCAAGACCAAAGATACTCCCCTATACTGACATGGTTAAGTGAATCATAGATGATGCAGACATATCGGATAGAGAATTCAAGACAACAAGCAAAGAAGTCATAGGCTCATTTACTCCAGACAACCTGAGAATCATGTACCATCTACCAGAGTAGCAGGCCATCTATAACAGGCAGTTCGTTGAGAAGTTTGCCAAGGAAAATGAAGACTTGGCAGAATGCACAAAGAATTGGTCAAACAATGAATAAAGACCCAAGAAAGATAAAAATGGTATGCATGCCACGGGTTCTCTTAGTTCCCCTTTCTGTTTTGTTACTGCTATTTTGTGTAGGCTATTTGGTAAGTCAGACATCAACAAATTCTCGTTAGAATGGTTACCCCTAGTAGATGCAGCGATCAATGCTACAATAATGAATTGGGCTCAAATCTTGTCAAATAACTTAGCCACTGCAATTTTAGAGTATAGAAGAAAAAGGAGTATTGCTTTGAGGTTTTACCCTCTATTTTTCATGAGCGCTTATGTTATGGATGCTATTTTTTTTGGTTCCAAATTTCTTATTATGGGATGGAAGTGGACTGCTCAAAATCCTCTTCCCATTCAAATATATCACAAATTCATGTGGGAATCTAATTTTGTGCCACATCCATTCAATATTTGTCATGGAGTTATGCTTTCGATTCACAAGAAGATTTCAACAGAGATGTCCCAAGGTTTTCCCAAGAAGCCGAGGTAGATATTCTCCCCATAGCCAGATGGTTCGGGGAAGAATTATTCACATATATCAGAGTGTTCGACAATATTGCCTCACCTCATAACTTACCTTTTTATGTCTCGAACAAACTGATGGCTAGGGAGATAGCCTATCAGACATGCGGCAAGGGAGGAATGAGTAAAATACTAAAAGATTCCAAGAAGGCCATTTGGCCTCAATTTCCTATAACATGTGGAGTATTTGCATTACATGACTTAGGACATGCTTTTAGAGAAGTTGACAAT
Organism: Pinus taeda; assembly: GCA_000404065.3. NCBI lineage: Eukaryota > Viridiplantae > Streptophyta > Pinopsida > Pinales > Pinaceae > Pinus > Pinus taeda. Next base: position 18,689 of record APFE031435489.1, read on the forward strand.
GTATTATCTTTGCGATTACCCAAGTTCCCAGGAAGGCAATATGATCCCTTTGGTATTGTAAAAGATTTTAACACAATGGTTAAAATAAGAGTATTTTCCCATGAAAAAGATCCCTTTGATGATGTTTTCTTGCAGAAAAACACCTTCAAAGAAGTGCAACACACAACACAAATAATTTTTGATCAAGAAGGTCTCCAAGCTTTTGATAATTACAATAAAAAGAGGTTATATAAGGTCCCATTGGACCAACTACTCATTGAGCTAGTAAGAGATCCCACTCCTAGTGCAACCACAGGAGGAGACTCAAAAGAGAAATCCAAAACAAGTTCTGAAAATGAATCTGAAGAAAAGTCTGGCAATCAATCTAAAAAAACATTAGAAAGTTAACACAACAAGGAGTCAATAAAAGACACAACCCAATATACAACAAAGTCTGATCAGCAGGCTTCACCCGTAAAACAAACTAAAGCGTCAACGCCCCTTACAAAGCAAGCAAAGCCGCCTATAATTGATTTAGAAGAAGAATGGGAAAATTTTAATAAGATACTCAACACAGAGGAACAAAATGGAAAACCACCAACCAACCGACAAGAGATGACCACAGAGATGGTAATTGAAAGAGTTGTTAGCACTATAGAAACAGAGCATATTCCCATTACTCCCACATCTAAGATTGTATTGAGAATAGAGGAAATTCCTCCTCCAGATGTATTCTATAGCACTCAACATAAAGTTTTCATCAGAGGACAAAGAGAGAAAGGAAAGTTGGATTATGTGCTCACTCCTGAGGATGAACCTCTAGATGTTCTCTAGAAAAACCCATCTACATATCCATTGGCGAATCTCACAAGACTCTGGCAGGTCATTGGCGCATATGCTTCAACAACTATTGACAAAGCAGCAAAGGTAGATCTGCTGCTCAAAGAAAAGGAAGATAAGATTTTGTTATTGGTACAACAGTTACAATAGGTCAGTATCAATCAATAAGAAGAAATGCAATTGGCAAAACTTCAACAAGATTTTCAACAAATGTAGTTGGCAGATCAATTCAGTTAATCTAGTAAAGAAGCACAACTACAGAGCATAATAGAACTGCATAAATATGATCCCAAAATTGAACAATTTGTCATGTAAGCACTTGGCCTCAATTCCCAGCTTTTACAACAGAAAGAACTATTATGCCAGAAGATTTCACAGTGGAATTATCACTACAAAATGAGCAATAACATAAGCAACCAAGTTGTGGAATTATGACTGGAATATGATTCAATTTTTAAGAAAGTTTTAGACTTCTTAAACTGGAAGAAATTCGAAGATGGAAAAAGAGCAGATATGCCCAAAATAGATGAATTGCATAAAGAAATATTATTTTTGAACTGGGATTCTAGGCCTAGAGAGGCAGAATAGGAAATGGAGGATGTGGCAACACCAGCAAACACCGTAGTCGAATGTGTGAATGAAAATTTACACAATGCTAATTTGGTAGCAGAAACCACCCTTGGCTTTCTTCCAAAAGCACAACAGCTTCAAGCAGTATGGAAACAAGGAGTGGAGGAAAAGGTAGAGGAAATTAGACAAGTAAACAAGTTGAACTAGGAGGCATACTAGAAATACCTAGTGAAACCGCACAGCCAATGGATGACCTTGAAGTGCCTGATTACTTCCACCAAGAAAATGGTGCTAGCACTCACTAATGCTATATTGGCAAGACAACTGAAAGCTGAAGTCGACCAACTGACACTCCTTAAACCTATGCTGAATATTTGTGATCTCAAGAACCATATGTAGGATTAGTCATCGACATATTTTATTTATTTTTTTGTTTATTTTAGCTTAAAATGAGGCAGGTCATTTAAACCTCCTCATTCATTTTTGTAATTTCTATTTTTAAGTTTCATATATTAGTATTTAAACCCCTCTCATGCATTTAGAGAGGAGTCCAGAAATTTTATCAAAAACATTCTTCAGAACGTGCATTTTGTCCCCCACTGAGGAGGTTTTGGTAAAATTAATGGAACAAGATTTATTTTCTATTTGAGTTTAGCATCTTCTACTGAAATTGCACTTCTGTACTCTTAGTTGATGTTAAGTGATTTGAAGATAGATCAATATCGCTGGAGAACATGAGTAGGATGTATTACAAATGGTACTTGTATCTCTTAATGTTTTTTACTTGTGTATCAACAATAAATAATTTTTAGTTATTTATGTATGAAAGTTTAAATTCGTACTTATCATTATTGCACTTTTGTATGATGATGATTTACTCTTTACACTGAATATATGAATGACTCTTTATGTGATATATCTCCCATATCATTTCGACTAACTTTTTATACGAAATGATTATTATTAAATGCATTCTCTTCTTAGCGTGATTGAATGATCTTTATTAGCAATTACATTCAGAAATCATTTAGATCACATACATAAATGTTACTCCTGGGATAGTTTTAAAGTTAGATGTTTTCTTTGATTATGATAGATTGCATATGATAGTTAGAAGATAGATTAAGCTTAGAATAAGTATTCACCCTATAAAACCCAAAAAAGGAAAACATCATCCCATTAGCACAAACATCATAAATAGATTGGGAAACTGGTCCCATCATCCCAGACGGAGCCACTATTCCAAATGGAAAAGGAGTTGTCCTAAGGTCTGGACCGGGTGGTTATACCCCTTGTTGGCGTCCTAATTTCTCGAGCCTTAAACAGTTTCCTGTAGAGATTCTAGAGTTTCATCCTCATAGAGAGGTGGACTTTTTTTATTGATTTGATATCAGGAGTAGCACCAGCATCTAAGGTACCATACAGGATGAGTACTCCAGATTTGGTGTAATTGAAGTTGCATCTTAAGGAGATGCTTGATAAGGGATACATAAGGCCAAGCGTGTCACCTTGGGGTGCACCAGTATTACTAGTAAGGAAAAAGGATGATACTCTAAGATTTTTCATTGATTATAGGTAGTTGAACAAGGTAACTATCAAGAAAACGTACCCATTGTCATGAATTGATGGTTTGTTTGATCAGTTGAAGGGAGTTGCAGTTTTAACAAATATTGGTTTGAGTTCAGGATATCATCAGGTGCGCATCAAAGAAGAAAACATATACAAGAATGCATTCCATATAAGGTATGGGCATTCTCAGTTTGTGGTGGTTCCTTCCAATATTACTAATTCTCTAGCCACCTTTATGTGTTTCATGAACAATGTGTTGCGCCCTTACCTGGACATGTTTGTGATAGTGTTTATTGATGATATATTGAAATACTCCAATAATGAGGAAGAGCATGAAAAGAACCTAGATGTAATGTTGATGTTGTTTAGATTGCATGAATTGTATGCCAAGCTCAACAAGAGTAGTTTCTTTCAGTGTCAGATTCACTACATGGGACATGTTGTTTCCAGGGAGGGGATAACAGTGGACGCATAAAATATTAAAGTTATCATGGAGTGTTCGAATCTAGGAATGTGGATGATATGAGGTCATTCATGGTATTAGAAGGTTATTACAGGAGGTTCATCGGGAAATTCTCAAGGATTGGCTATCATATCACATATTTGTAGAGGAAAGGGAAGAAGTTTGAATGAACTAGAGAACGTGCATCTAGTTTTGATCAGTTGAAGAATTTTCTTACAAATGATATGGTTTTGAAGATTGTAGATCTTCATAAGGTTACACAAATGCTTACAAGGAAGGACTTAGTGGAGTCTTGATGCAGGAAGGGTAGGTGGTATACTATGAGTCAAAGGAATTGAATGAGCATGAGCATAACTATGTGACTCATGATCTTGATTTGGTAGTTATCATTCATGCATTGAAGATGTGGAGACATTATCTCCTTGGTAGGAGGTTTGTTTTGATGAGTGATCATAGTAAGTTGAGGTAATTGTTTGACCAACCTAATATGAATGCCAGGAGAGATAGATGGTTGGAAACCCTAAACATCTTTGACTTTTGAGATCATATACATCAAGGGAAAGGAGAGCATGGTTGCATATGCTCTCAGTAGGAAAGTGTAGGTGAATTGTATTTCAGTGGTGATTTCATATGGGACATATTTATAGGAGTCGATTATTCATGTATAGCAACATGATGAGAGGTATCAACAACTGAACAAAAGAGTACATAAACAGGGTGAAGGTGAAAGGGAATAAGAGTATCACCTTATGGTAGATGGCTTCCTGAGATTCAGGAGTAGGATTTATGTGCCAGATAGCAGTGATCTCAAGAAGCTTATCTTGAGGGAGTTTCATGTTAAGCCATATTCAGGCCACCTAGGATACCAAAAGACTTTGACAATTGTTAAGAAGTTCTATCGTTGTCTAGACTTCAAGAAAGACATGGTTGAGTTTGTCACAAGATGTTTGGACTATCAATAGGTGAAATTTGAGTGTAAACATCCAACTGGTCTATTGCAACCTATTTCAATTACATGATGGAAATGGGAGGAAATTTCCATGGACTTGATTATAGGTTTGTTGAGTACATCGAAACTACACGATTCCATCATGGTTTTGGTTGACAGCTTGAGCATGGAAGCTCTCTTCATTGTAGCGAAGTCTACTAATTCACCTATTGAGGTAGCTAAGATATTTATCAAGGAGATAGTGAGGTTGCATGGTGTTCCCAAGAGGATCATATCAGACAAAGATGCCAAGTTCACTTCCAAGTTTTGGAAGGATTTTTTTGCAAGCTTGGGGATAGACTTAGCTATCAATACAACTTATCATCTATAGATATATGGACATATAGTGTAATATTCCTAATTAGCCATGGCTAATCGGAATATTCGATTTTGCTCAATTTTTCCATCTATAGTTATTTATGAATAAAAACGTGAGGAAAAGGGGACATAACTCACCTTTTGAATAAAGTCACTCCCTAGTGGCACAACATTGTAACTTAAAAGGGGAGCCAAGGGGGCCAAAGGACCACATAGAGAAGGGGTCCCACATAGACACTTGGAGGGATTGCGGAGATGGAGAGGAGCACGTGGCAAGAGAGAGGCTACATTGGAGGAGGTGGGCCTTAGTGTTTTCAGAGAGGCCAATGCTATAAAGGAGAGAGGAGCATCCTCATTTCGGCATTTGATTATGTTGCATTTGAGCTAGTCACTTTGACTTAGAGCACGCTAGCTGTTTAGCTTATTTGCATAACTATTTAGTGCATCGAGTGTCTCCGTTCAGAGATCTCACCCTTAGCCTCGGGGGACTTCGAGTGCCTGCTTGGGCAAGGTAGTTGCATTAGTATTTTGCAGGAGGATCGACCTTTGGAGTTGAGGAGGAACTAAGCATTTTGATGACTACACAGTCTTGAGAGAGGAGGACGCAGTCTCTTTTGGTAGGAGCTTCAGATTGGGTTTATGTGGAGGATTTGAGCTTGGAGATTGAGCAAGGGATTAGCCCTTTCATATTGGAGGATTTTAGCAGAGTTTCGGGCAGAGTTTTGGAGGATTCCCTTCAGTGGCAGTGCAGAGCCTTGAGGGATAACGTAGATCCTCAAGGGGGTGATTTTCGGGGACCACCTATTTTAGAAAAGATTTATAGGATTTTCTAGATTTATTGAGTAGAGGCTGATTCCAAAGTTTTCGCATTTTTTGAGGAGGGGAACAACCCCAAATCCTCACTTGATTCCAACAGTAATAGCAGCACAACAGTTCTCTGGCAGCATGGATGCAGTTCAGAGAGATTGCATTTCCTTACCATTCTGAGTGTATCTCTTCACTTGCCTTGTGCAAGTCAAGGTGCTATCTTTCTGATCACCTCTTATACTCTATCCATTACTCAGTATAATAAAGGGCGTAGCATTTCTCTCTACATTTCTTGAGTATCTGCTTATATTCCATGTATACATTATTGTATGTTGCACTACTAGTGTTCTTATCTCTTGAGCTTCCCGGCTACTATACCACTTGTGTTTTTTCTCCTATACTCTTAGAAAGAGTTTGGAAAGGGTCAGGTAGCCTCCAGATCTCATCCTCTTTCCAGAGGTGACATATCTAGTAAATGCCCTCCCAGTCCATCTCTAGTTGGAGTTTGCTTGTGTTTCAAGGATATCTCTGAAAATGGATATTACAGTGGTATCAGAGCATAATTATAGCTTAGCCTATGGAGCTAGCAGTCTTTGACACCGAGGGAGAAGCCCTACATCTATTACAGAGGTAGGAAATACTAAGATATTGAGCGTAGGTTGGAGAACACCTACGGAGAGGGAGACTGTGTTCGGGTGGTGGACACAGAACAGGAGGAGCCTGTGATGAACACAGAATAGGAGGAGCCTATGTTGGACATAGAGCAGGAGGATCCAATGGTATATGAGGATAGGAAGAGATTTGCAGACATGCTCCTAAAATCAGTACAGGATGTGTCAAGGTAGATTGAGGTGATGGGGTAAAGATTCACAGCAGTGGAGGCTAGACAACTTTAGAACCCACGGGTTTTCCAAGTTGGTGAGGGATTAGGTACATCCCACCATTTTCCAGAGCAGGGTGCCTCTCAGCGTGATACTACTTAGCAGATGGCCTCACATGCCCCTACATGCTCTACCATGACCACTTTCCTAGGAGCAAACACGGGGGCCAGAGCCCAGCAGGAGGCAGAGCCCGGTCATATGGGCAATTATTTTGCAGAGTACCAGGCTTATGAGCAGAAGTTCAGGGATGCTCTCTCATTCAAAGACTTTGTTCAGCTCCAGCGGGATAGTAGACCCCGCGACCATCACAGAGGATACCGGCATTATCATGATGGAGACACCCACCGCACAAATAGTAGATTCCACTTGCCTACGTTTGATGGTTCATGAAATAGTTCGGCAAAGTCTTGGATGGAGAAGCTGGACATCTATTTCCAGCTTAACCATATGTCAAAGATAGAGGCCATCAAGGTGTCGACATTGCATTTGGATGGTGAGGCCCAAGACTGGTGGTTCCATGGGATGGTTACACTCTGACACTCCAAAATGACGACATATTATGAGTTCACGAGGAGATTGATAAAGAGGTTTGACCAGAGGGATCCGGAACAACACCTTGCTGAGTTGATGAGGCTCAAACAGACTAGGAGCCCAAAGACCTACATTGCAAACCTCTTGAGGGTTTCAACAATGGTGCCAGATCTATCCGCAACATGGAGGATCTACATGTTTGTTGAGGGGTTAGCAGAGCCACTTCTGGGTCTAGTCAGATCCACTAGACCAGCCACACTCCGAGATGCTATTAGTAGGACCTAGGACTTACAAGATTCCTTACCTAGGACCCAAACACCTTACCCCCAGAGCCAAGCTTTCCAGCCTAAGGGGAAGGATGTGAGGATTCTGCCTCCAAAAGGGAATCCAGGATGAGCACAGATTGATGATGATGCCAAGAGGGAGCTGAAGAAGAAGTAGTTGTGCTTTACCTGTCAGGAGTTGTGGGCACCGGGACATAGATGTGCTGCTGGCAAAGCACATTTTATTAAGGTCTTCTCCAAGAGTAGCGAGAAGAGGATGAAGAGGATCATGTGGAGGCAGGAGATATTCATGCTGCATAGGATCCTTTGCCACCTCCACCACCACCAGCAGGTAGTGCAGCTTTTGCACCTACCAAAGGGGCCCTTGCAACATTGCGAGGAGTTCCCAAGTATTTGACGCTGCGCTACAGGGGACAGTACATGTCCAGCGAGTATCAGTTTTGGTTGATAGTGAGGCAACCCACAACTTCATCAATGCATAGATGGTTGAGCGAAGAGGTATATAGACAAAGAGCTTTGATGTATTTTCAGTTTTGGTCCCAAGAGATTAGACCATGGTGTGTTCTCGTTATGTCCTAGAGTTATCAGTGACGATGGGCACCTACACACTGACTGGCCACTTTTTCATGGTCAATATTCCGAACACCAACATGATACTGGGTGTTCAGTGGCTTATCATTCTAGCGAAGGTCACGACATATTGGAAGGCCCTAGAGATTGAGTGGGATGATGAGAAGATAGGGAGGCATCAGAAGGTACGGGGGCAGCACACATATTTGCCTCAGACTATTTCGGCTCATCGGATGGAGGCAATCTTCCGGAAGGGAGACATAGAGTGGGCAGTGGAGCTGCATACATCAGAGGGAAGGAATACAGGGTATATGGTGCACCTAGAGATACAATCCATCGTCGACCAATATGCCATAGTATTCGAGGAGATTTCGTTGGGAAAAACACATGACCGGGGGTATGAGCACACCATTGAGCTTGAGCAAGGCATACAGGTAGTGATTACTACCACCTATAGGCATCCCAAGGCCTATCGAGATGAGATTGAGTGGTCCATTCAGGATTTGCTGGCTCTTGGGCACATTCGGCTGAGCAAGAGTCCTTTTGCCTCTTCCGTGGTGTTGGTGAAGAAGAAGGATGACACATTGAGGATGTGCTTTAACTACAGGGCCCTGAACAAGAAGACACTGAAGAACAGGTACCCCATACCTAGGATGGATGAGTTGAGAGGAGCACAAATCTTCTCAAAGATTTATCTGAGATCTGGGTACCATTAGATTCACGTGAGGGAGTAGGACATTCCCAAGACCACCTTCAGGTGTCACTATGGGCACTTTGAGCTTTTGGTGATGCCCTTCGGGCTAACCAATGCCCTAGCTACATTCCAGTCCTGCATGAATCACATCTTCCACAGTCACTTAAGGAAGTTTGTGTTGGTGTTCTTTGATGATATCCTCATTTACAGCAGGACTTGGGAAGAGCATCTCCAACACATTGAGACAGTGTTGCGCATCTTGGAGGAGCAGCAGTTCTATGCCAAGCTTTCCAAGTGTGAGTTTGGGTTGACAGATATGTTGTACTTGGGACACATCATAGGGTTGGATGGAGTGAGAGTCCACGAGGAGAAGATCAAGGCCATCAGAGATTGGCCAGAGCCAAGGAACGTGACAGAACTTCGGGGATTCATTGGCATTTCTACTTACTACCGGAAGTTTGTGATGAGCCCCAGAAATGAGCAATTATATGGGCTCATTTAGCCTCCTAATTTGACTTAATCCACCACTTTCATTATTTTATTGCATGTTTTTTATTATATTTATTCTAATAGAGTGAATTGGGTTAGTCATTATGCCAACAAGTCTAATGTGTGCTTTATGCAGTCTTTTTGGTCAATTTGGAGACAAAATCAAAGGTTGAAATGAGCACTTGGCAGCCAAATTCGTGGAGAGGATTTGTAGGAAGGTTTCCCCTTCATTTATGAGCCCTTACCTCGAATTCTCCACCAGTAGCTTAGAGTTCAAGGGCCACCACATCGATTATCACAAGGGCAGTGGAGCAAGGGCTAGTAAAGTTGTTGTTAACTGCAAGTTTTGGTAGCCGAGTCCCTAAAGTTTAGGAGGACTGTTGGGGTCCTTAAGTTGTATAAATAAGAGGGCTTAGGGCCTCATTTGGGTTGGTTAGAAGTTATTCATTTTTTAGTTTGATTTTAGTCAGATGTTAGTCATTTTTTAGGCAGTAGGTTAGCTCTGCATTTCAGCACATTTGCAAGCTTTTTCTTGTAGACAGTTTTTGGGATGTAACTAGTCTTTTGATCAATAAAGATGAATCCAGATTTGCACCAGCTCTAATATTCCTTAGGAGGCTATAGCTATTGGGTTTGGGCCCAACCCAGGTGCCCAGTACCTCCTTTGTGTACAATTATGTGTCTTTGTTGCATTCGTAGAATAAAATCTGTTATTTAGAATAAGATCTTGCTTTGTTACTTAGGTTGTTTTTGACGATTGAAATATCTTTTCATGCTCCAGGTTCATTTGATAGACTGGTAAAGGAAAATATCTACAAAAAGGCCATCAAGTAATCCTTGATCTCATCTCTCCCTCCTTGGGACCATGAGCTGAGACCAAGGTGTCCTTGCTGCCACAAAAACATTGTTCTTGCTTCTTCATGCAATTGCTAGTGTTAGATTCTTAGTTGCAAAAGTTGATACAAGATATGATTACATGCTTAGATATGTTCTTGCTTGGTTTTCATTGTTGTTTTACATGATTTTCTGCCAATAAACTTTTGTCCATCATGGTTTCTAGTTTCTAGGTCAAAGTAGGTTAAAATAGCTAGATCTTTGGTTTTTATAGTCTTTCTTCAATCAGTCTTGAGAAATAGTGTGCAGAGCATCTGTAATACCTCTTTTCCTACCCTTACCCCATCAATGCAACCTACTCCATCAACAAACTCAAATTCTTGCCCTTCATTTGCCACATTTTCCCACTTTGCCCTAATTTCTACATTCTTGTGCATTATTGCTCCCTCCATCCTCAAACAAATCCAATCGCTCCTTAGCCTCATTCACTAGGTCCTAGACCCCTTAACATCTATATCCAACCTCAATTTCCTCTTTCCCACCATTTTTCCTCCATCAACCCTCCAAAATCTGCTTTTCGGAACATCCTGTAGAAGCTACAGTACATCCTCTAGAACCCCTACAGACTTCCTGTAGAAGCTTACAAAAGTGGTTTCTTGAGATCTGATCACTGTGAAACTCTCTAGAAGGGTGCTAGGGACCCCTTAGGCTCTCTTCTCACCTTCACAACCTCATGCAACCATTTTCTTTCGCCAATCAACCTCTGCACAGCCAAAAACAGCTAAAGCAAATGTATAATAATTCTGCCAACATACTCAAAAATACAAAAAGATGTTTTTTCCAGATTTTACTACAGAAGCAGCGTAGTCACATGAGTTTTACCTTTCTAAAAGTCAATGGAATCCATTTCCACTACTTTCATCTCTTTTCTTGCATCGGTAGAGTTAATCGATAAAACTAGGGTTTGCTAAGGTTTGCATTTCCTTTCAGCTTTTGGTTTCTTTCTGCAAATAGACTAGCCTCCTTTGAGTTAGCTCTCATCCATCACAGTTAAAAGCTTCTTCTAAGAACTCATAGAAGTTGGCTTAAGCTCCTAGAAAACTTGTGTCATCTGATCAAGTGACAGCCGCGAAAAGAGCTAGTACTTGTGCATACAGCACCGTCACTTCCAAGTTTGTTACGAACTACCACGTTGATAAAAGTAAAGAAGGGAGTCTCAGGAGTTGCAGCATTATTGCTGCAATACTAGGGCACACCAGTTTGTCAAGAGTTTCTCACAGCTTGCTACACCCTTGATAGACCTGAAGAGGAAGGGGGCATTCAATTGGTCGGATACAACATAGCGAGCCTTTGACGGATCAAGGAGGTTATGAGCAGCTGCCCAGTGCTTGCATTGCCGGATTTTTCGTAGCCATTTTTTTGAAGTGTGATGTGTTTGAAGAGGGGATCGATGCAGTGTTGATGCAGGGAGGTCACCCTATAGCCTTTGAGATCCGGAAGCTCCTTCTACACAAGAGGTTGTATTCTATATACGACAAGGAGATGCTAGCCATTATGCATGCATTGGCCAAGTTCCAACAGTATTTAGTGGGTAACAGGTTTAGGGTGAGGACTAATCACAATAGCCTCAGGTTCTTTTTGGAGCAGAAATAGCTACACGACAGGGAGAAAAAGTGGATCAGTAAGATCCAAGCGTATGACTTTGACACTGAGTATGTCAAGGGTAAGAACAACGTGGTAGCAGATGCCCTTTCACGTAGACCAGCCACGTTGTCTCTTATGAGATTGGACACAGACTGGAGGGCTCGACTCTTAGTAGAATA
>APFE031435490.1:2532-14500 GCA_000404065.3 Pinus taeda
GCATTTCCACAATCTTATTTCTATACTTATCTACTTTCAAGATTTCATTAAATGGGACTGATATTTTGATTTTAGCAATCTCATTTTGTATATTAAATACAGAAGTAGACTTTTCAACCTCCTTAGGAAGATCAAGAGCTTGATTGTCTTTTTTCTCAAGAGGAGAATCACCTTTTCCATTAGCTTGTTTTGGCTCTTCCTTTTTATTCTCCACTACCTTTGAAACACCTTTCTTGAGCTGAGCTTTGTTTGCTGTGATGGGAACATCTCTGTTTCTGAGGTTGTATTGTTTTTGAATTTCAAATATGGCATGCTGATAACCTTTTAAGAAATCTGAAGGTTCCTCCTCGGCCTTTGACTGATTAGACTCATCATGTTCCTCCTTTGTTAGGAAAATTTCTGAATCTTCTTCCCCAAGACAGTGAATAGATTCCTCAGGCTCTTCAGGTCCTTCTTCTTCATCTACCATGTTTTGTTGAAAGGGAGGCCTTACTGGAGGATCTGCTTGCTGATTTTTATTGTCTCTTGGCCTCTGTTGATTTTGAGGCCTTCTAAACTGAGGGTTCCTAAACCTAGGCTCTTGTTGTGCTTGAGGAGCAGCAGTATTTCCAAGTGTTAATTGGTCCATCAACTTTTCCATATTTTTTATGATAGTTTCAAATTTGTCTTCTTGGGCAGAAGTAGAAGGCTTTTCCTCTTCTTTTACTCTAGCCTTTGCCATCTTTGATTTTTTGACAGCAAGCATGTTTGCCTCTACTTTTACTGCATCATTTTGCATTTCCGCCAAAGTGGCAGACTCTCTTTCTCTAAGTAAAAGAGAGAAATCTGAATCAAAAGACTCAGCATACCTTAATTGAGCCAAAGTCCCAGGAGGTTTCAAATGTGCTGGAATAGAATTATATATCTTATTAAATCTTTTGGAAAAGTTTTGAATAGTCTCTTCTGGGGCTCTTCTTAAATTGTTATATTCAGTGAGGGCCTGAACAGGATTAGTTCTATTTCCCCATTTTCTCAAGAAACTATCTCCAAACTCAGCCCAGCTATGAATTCTACCCGCTCCTAAGGATTTAAACCATTTTCGAACCTCCCCAATAAAGGTTTGAGCAAATAACCTTAATTTTACATCTTCATCATCTACTTCTTCTCTGTCAACAAAGTCATTGAATCTATCCACATGTTCTTCAGCTGTAATGTCTTCATCTCCTCCGCATGTTGGAATTCTAGCAGCGTATTTGCTAGGGAGATCATGTAAAATTTGGGGAAGGGCTAGAGGAGCATACCTTGCAGGTATAGCCATAAGGAATGGAGGAACTGTCACAATAGGTACTGTATGACCAGAAGGAGCAGAACTAGAATGAGATGTTGTTTGAGGTCTATATGGACTAGCAGAGGCAGAAGACAAAGTGTGAGTACGAAAAGGACTATTGGGACTTTGTAAACCACTAACAAAAGAGCTCCAGTTTGGGAGAGGTAAGCCAGTTTTTGATTTAAACAACACTTCAAAAGGGTCAAGCTCCTTGAGCTGTTCCAAGTCCTCTTCTTCTAATAACAATTTAGAAGTAACAATTTCCCAAAACTCCTCTTTATCTGTTTGTGATACTAAAGATGAAGTATCAATACCTCTCTTTTGTAAACTCAAAATAATTCCAATCAATTCTTCTTCCTCTTCAGACCTCAACAACACTTCTTGGATTTTATCATCAACAATTTTATTTTCAGGACTTCTTGAAAATTTAGGGAACAAAGACTTAGAAATATTAGAAGTACCTGGTATATCAGAGAACCTTTGTCTACCCCTTGAGATGATATTTGGATTCTCCACAGGACTAGGTGGATTTGGGTCTGGATTACTCCTTGTATATCTTCCTCTCGAAGCCACCTTTTAAACTTTTAAAAATCAATGGAGTCAGCAAGGTAGAATGCAGCCTCGAAAATCACTTTGAACTCCTGCTACCTTCAGAAATTCAACCTCATAATTTCGGGAATGAGTAATCATCAGACTCCCGGCAGACGCACCAAAATGTTATCATAAAATCAAGCACTAAGGGCTACTACTTAGTAAGATCTCATGCAACTGTTTCAAACCAGGCTTTAGACTAAGGTTTAGCCTCCTTAGTCAGAGAGGGCTCTCTCATAGATTTTTGATATGGATTTAAGGCAAGAAAAGATGGCTAACTCTTTAAACAGTAGATAAACTTTAAGCTGGTTGGAACAAACAAGATTAGGCTTCTCCCATTGGGCTCATGGAGTCATACATTCCTACAGTAAACAAGAAGTTACTGAATCATGGAAACCAAGGCATATAATGTCTCAATGTTCAAAACATCTACCAAGAAGGACATCAACTCAACAAAACATACACAGGAAGTCTGAGCATCGGTGATGAATTCAGAGTGATTGCATGTTTAGTGAACTGTAAAACAAGATGAATAAAACCAAACCACATATATTCTGAACATTTGAAACACAAGATGAATCTTGGGAAGAAACAATGTACTTTCTATTACTGTGAAAACATTTTACATAAGCCAATCTGAAAACTCTTCTGTCTTTTGATAAAAATATCCAACCCTTTTTACATCAGAGTTTTTCCTATATATAGGAAACAAAACTAAACTACCTTGAGTCTCCTCCTCCAGCATGAGGGGAGCTCGAAAACCTATCATTAACTACCTTATCCATATTTAAACTAACTTATTAAATACAGAGGTATTGTGCTTTTAATACATAGAGTCCTATTCCTAATCAAACTCTACTTCCATCTCCTCGTATGCATGATTTTTCTCTTGGTCTTTGACACCTGTGCTTTTCCTGTAGTGGCTGAAATGTATTTGAGTAGCATTCACTGAACTGGCTGCCTTGGATTCCAACTGTGCTGCTGACTCAACCTTTGATGAAGATATACACTCTGTTTTCACGGTCCCTGCTTTAATCCATGTTTATTTTCCAACAAAACGTGCTTGAAGCTGTACAATAACCTTAATGACCATGCATAACACCATATGGCTGATAATCTGGACGCTTTGTGGGCACTGACAGGTGTTCAACCCAAAATTCTGGTAACCCTACCAGAAACCCTAATTTTTCGGTCATAAAGACACTTTATGAAGACTTTAGTAAAAACAAAAATGTTTCACCTTTATGCTACCAGGTTTACATCTGTCATTCTTTGAATGGCTTTGGCAACCATTTATGATTTCCTTCCTATCCTCGAAGCCTTTCTTCACAAAATTTGATGACCTCAGCATTACTTTTGAATTTTCTTTTAAAAACAGTCACCTACAGCAGTTTCGTAGCGCGCTACGAAACTGCTGTTCTTTGCAAAATTACAGTCTTCAATGAATTTCTTCAATTACTTTTGTGACTGTTACAGCTTTACGCTTGGTTCCAAAATTACTAATTTGTCTTCCTTTTATACATGCCTCAAAACTTAATTAATTTAAGAAAAATAAACAAAACTTGGAGCAACATCTGACCTTAAACATTTTCAATTTATTTAGCAGCTAACTTGCCTAACTGAGCTTTTAGCTTTGCAAGTTCATTCTCCATGGCTGTAATCTCTGATACTGTCTTTTCTAAATCAGCCATTTCTTTATCAGCTGCTTCCCATTTCTCCTTTGTAGATGAGGTTTTATCTTTCTTGACAATAGGAGCTTTTTCCTTCATATCTTTCTTTTTGCTCTCCTTTGTTTTTTTTGCCTGAGCTATCTGCTTTCCCTTTTGTTTGGCGTGTCCTCTGGTATAAATTATTCTTTTGGTTTCCTCTACTTTCTCTGCCTTCTCTGCCTTAAGCAATTGTCTGGTTTCTTTTGTTGTCGTTACCTTGGCAGTTACCTCATCTTTTTGGACTTGTTCTGCTGCTTGGATTTGTCTCCTAGTGATTGGTCTTCGAGGCTTGACCATGAATTCTTTTCCAGCCTCCTCAAATCTTAGCCTTTTTGAGGCTTTTGATTTCTTGGAGCTATCAGGGGATGACTGAGTTAGATCAATTGGCATAGGCTCCACCTGTACTGATGTGGCTTGTTCAAACTCAATTGCCTCCAGCAAATCCTTTAGACTAGCCTTTGACATAGGGCTGTCTTCTACTGCTACTGATTTTCCCTTTTCTCTGCTTAGTTGGCTTCTAGTTCTGATCCTTGTTACTTGTGCAACTCCACTTGGCTTTGATGCAACTTTCTGATGTTTGATCTTCTCCTTGGATGGTTTGGGTGTCTCTTTTATGACTACAGGCTTCTCTGATTGCCTTGGCTTCTCTTTGGGTTTCTTTCGGTCTTTAACCTCCTTCTTAAGCTCAGCCAATGTAGGCTCTTGAATCTTTCTTTCTTTTTCCCTGTCTGGTAATGGGGTAAGACCTGTTTTGCTTTGGAAACCCGACATGAAAATGAAAGAGTCCCAATCCCTACCGATTTTTTGTAAGCTATCTAACACCAGTAACTTAATTAAACCATGGTGGAAAAGTGAAGTTTCATAATTATCCTTTTTAAATTGAACTTTGTCGCACATTTTACCAAGACTCCTAAATAAATAAAAAGGGATGTCTATTGACGCCTTCCCTGTGAAGTGTAGCAAGAGTTTGAAGTGATATGAGTAAACTTTGGTGTACCTTCCCTGGCATGTGAGGTATTTCTGGATGGCTGTGAGGAGCAGAGCATAATGCTCTTTTATATAATTCCTTGGCAGCGCCTTTGTGAGGTCCTCGTTTGCATATTGATCCTTCAGAAACTCCTTACATGGAGTCATGTCAAACTTAAAATTCTTGAACCATTCCTGTCCACTTCTTGGAATTTCGGTGACAGCAGAAATAGTTTGCGGGGACACAGGGAACTCTAGTAATGCAACCTTAGAACTCAAACCACTGAAATTTAATGCAAAGGCTTTAGTTACCTCTGTGTGTCCGCCCTTCAATTTTTCACAGAACCTCCAGCAACCAGTCTCTTTAAAAGCTTGTGCAACACCTTCATCTTTGAGCGTGAGATCAAGTCCTTCTAGTTCGGTTCTCAGACATCTTCCGAATCTATGCTCTCTTTTCTCCATCTCGCTCAGAATATCCTTACACAAAGAACTTAATCAGCAACTTCAATTTACACAACAGCTTCGGCTTTGGAATGCAGGCTCGCTTGCAGTGATCTCTTTTTAAATGAGAACTCGGGCTTCTTTGTGCTTTTTTCAAACGTTCATCATAGAACAGGCACGTTAATGCATCATGAATAAACATTATGACACTACCATACCTCATAAGATTTCTTAAAATAGATTGTCATGTGTGTGATCCTAAATCTGATGGCGGACTGAATCCTATCATACCTGGATAGGACATCGACTGACACATATGAACGGTTCTAATGACTCACCTCCGAGATTTGACATTTAAGGAGATATGTGGCGAAAAACCTGAATCCCCGATTTCGTAGGCAGGCAATTATGAAATGACCACCGGCTACGAAATGGCTTCTCAATGTATCTGCGGAAAGGTGGAAAAATGATTGCGCAGTAAACTAGCCAATATTATCGCGCTGCGAAACTGTGCAAAATCAGAATGATGCAATCAAGACAAGACATGCTTTAACTATCATGAGAGAGGGTATCTAACGGTTTTTTACAAGGACTCACATCAATACCTTTGGAAAACTAATTTCAAAGTGACACACCTAAAAACCTATTGACTTAAAACAAACAAAAAAAAAAATTATATGAATCTTTGGACATAGGTGAACTGTGGTTTTAAGTGATAACAGGGCGAACATTCGCCCCTAAAATCACCCCTAATTAAAAATGAATTGTTCATATTTGGTGTGAATGCCAGACGAGCTAGTTCCCTAAACTAACCTCTATGATCTGTAATTATAAAAAATAATTATAATAGTAGCCACCACATGGATAATAATAGTAACCTCCACATTGTTATATTTGGCTTGCAGCACCTTCTAACATAATCTTCCGGAATATAAACATCCATAGCTAGATCCATGGAAAACTTGCAAGATACAACCTGTCGGAGGTTCACAAAAAAAGAAAAGGGCCAAGCTACGATAAAAGTTTAATTAATTAAAAGCACCAAATATTGGAATAAATAAAATAGCGCCCTTCGAAATTCAAATTTGAATTCACTTCAAATGGGTTTTCAACATTAATTTCGCTAGACTGGATTACGTATTGTATACTGCAAACATTATTTATTGGCCATCATGCCCATAGGGATCATCTAGCATCCGGATAAGCCATGGATGATGCGTCAACCCATTTCCGCAACCATTAACCGGAAAGTGTGTTTGCCGAAGAAATTATGTACATGGGTTTACGGTGAAAGCAAATGTCAGAATCCTCCGCTGTCACGGTCACTGTCAAGGCATTCAATACCCTATAGCATAGGAAATATTGCTATCCCACTACCAAAAAACTTATTTGTATTTATCTTCAATTCATTACATAGATTTGCAAGCTATGACCTGCTAGAGGAGACCGTCCCCAAGATATGAAAGTTGTCATTTCCAGTAGGTTACAACCTGTTGGGTGTGGAGCATGATTATTTAGAGGTCTTTGTTTCAGCCAGATGTATACCCTAGGAAGTTTGTACACCCCTCCACGCAGGGGGTGCGGGGGGGAACTTGTCACCCCTGTGGGGGTTCGAGGGGTCGATCACCCCTAGCTAGGGGGTCCAGGGGCCAACGGTCCCCCAACGGAGGTTTCGGGGGCAGCGTCCCCGAAGCTAAAAACAAATGTAAAATTGCCTTGTAAAAGTGTAGTAACTTCTAGTCAATCTGGGCCG
Source organism: Pinus taeda (assembly GCA_000404065.3). Lineage (NCBI taxonomy): Eukaryota > Viridiplantae > Streptophyta > Pinopsida > Pinales > Pinaceae > Pinus > Pinus taeda. The sequence continues at coordinate 9,299 of APFE031435490.1, forward strand.
TTCATTAGGCGAATGATCTGACGGTAGAACTTATGTTTAGTTTGGGGTTTTTTGCCCTATAAGGCAACCCCTCTCTTTCTATGAGGGCATTGTATTTTTGAGGCTGTGTAATAGATGTGTATTCTCCGAGCGAGAAACAGAGAGGTGAGATTGTGAGAGAAAACAGAGGATATTACAGCGGATTTGTTGTAGGTTGTGTCTCTTCATTTTGTTGGATAATAGAAAGGAAGGACTGGCTGTTCAGGGTGTGTAGGAATTTACAGGGTAAGTTCCTCTGACAGAACACCAGAAGGACACCGCTCACAAACAGATCATAGATCAATACACCAGTATTTTGACGTGGTTAAAACCCTCAGAGAGGGAAACAGTCCACGGCCTGCGCCAACGTCCAACGTGGCTACTACAGGCAATTTATTAATAAAAGAATGAAAATTTACATAAGCTTCTCTCATGCACGGTTAACCTACAAATGACCCTCCATGCGCTTTAATAGAATTCATGGACCAATCAGGTGTTAAGCCACGGATCAAGTGTCGGTAATACCGAGGAGAGAATGAACCGTCGGATCACTACATATCGTGACCGTCGGATTGTAAGTTACAAAATGTACAACGGTAAAGAAACACCCTTTACCTAACTCTATACCTAACTCTATACTAGACCAAGTTGAACTTAACTATTCCTATGTGTCGGAATATCCTAACACATTCTTCATGCCATCAGGACCAGGTAGGAGATCTACCTCTTCTCTTTCATTTAAGGTCATTCTTTTTCAATTTTAGGAATTTTTTTTAGGGTTTTGGGGTCCCTAGGGCAAATATATCATGCCCTAGGATCAACACACCCTAATGTGTCGAAAACTACGCTGCAGAGCAGTCAAATAGAAGGGAAACTGCTATGCATTGCATTGTCTAAAGATCAGGGGTGTTTTGGGTGCAATTTAGAAATTTGATTAATCATTTCTACCCAAAATCTCTTCAGTTTTTTGTATGAAATGGATCTTAACTAAGCCTATGGTGTGATTTCATATTTTGATCGGATCATAAAGGCTATCACATGGCGTGAAAGAGAACATGAAGAACATGATATGGTTGCCCTAAATGATCTTGGTACTGTTGAGGCCCTCAGAGATTGTGGTTTACTCAAATATTTTAGGTTATCTTGGGTGAGGCAACATTTAGAACTATTGCAGTTCTTGGTTCATTCATGGGATCTAGTGGAATAGGTTTCTCACATAGGGGACAAAGTTCTCCCTATATTGATCGATGATATTTACTTTCTCACAGGATTGCCGAGACGTGGTGCCCCCATTTCTCTTTCAGGTTCTTCTTGTGGGGGTGAATCAGTGAGGGACTACATTCGAAAATTTTGTCGTCCATGCACACAACCTAGCAAAGATGGAAATATAAACATCTGGGATGTTCGTGATATGCCCTTGTGAACAATCCTCTTTACTATCGCAAATTTGGTGGGTGGCGTGACACTTCATGTAGCGAATAGCTCATACATGCAGTATGCACTCAAGTGTCTCGAGCCAACTATGTTCAACTGGTGTGAGGCAGTACTCTCTTTGATGACAGAGAAGCTAACTAAAGTAAAGTGGTAAGACGGAAACTTTCAGCTATGGATTGATCTTGATCGCTTTTACTTTGGAGAGATTTCCATTGATGAAACCTCAGCATGTGACACTGAGTTTAGCTAGTCTTAGAGATCCATGGATGCAGATATGGGTAGAGTTGATGGCTAGACATGATGGTTAGTCATCAATCTCATTTTCTATCACATTCTTCAGTTGGCTCCATCGACAACATATTTTCATAGAGGAGAATCCATATGTAGGGATGGATTTACGTAGAGATCCAGATTTGAGATTACAAGTGGGTGCTCAACGGGGTGCTATATGTAAATTGTTTTGACCATGTATTTTTTATTTTTTGAGTTTTCACATGTTTTTGTGTCTTTTGATGTTTCCAAGACTAAACTAAAAAATTTTCTCATGTATACAGATGTGGGCATTGTTCGACCAATGGGTCATCAATAGGAGGCGAGTGAACCAGCGGGGAGAATATCGGAAGAGTAGTTCTCCAAGATTTAGATTTGATCGAGACATTTGTGGAGTTGTAGCATCATATATAGGGGTTAACTATCGGTATACCGAATGTTCAGATCGAGGAGTTACTGATGAGACTAGCACCATAGTATTGGTGTACCTAGCCATTGGATGAGGCTATTACGCATGATAGCTCACACAGTGGCCTCTTATCTATTGGGTTGTGTTATACTGCGCAGTGACCTTCGTTGCACCAATTGCATAGTGGGGGGGTCACATGGTGTTTGAGGGGAGGTGGGTAGCCACCCTCTACGGGGTTCGAGGCAGTGCCCTGGAGAAATGTTTTTTGGACCCTATATTAGGTTGAGCGGACCTACCTATGGTTTTGTGCATGGTTTTCACAAATGGTTTTGAACGCGATGGTTTTCGATCCATGGTTTTGGACACTATGGTTTTCGATCCATGGTATTGGATGCTTCGACATGTATAAATATGCATTGAAAGGAATATAATGAAAAATAAATCTGGTAGTCCCGGTTTTGGGATCCAGGGGAAATCTCTGTGTATATGTGTTATTCTCTCGTATTGTTTATTTTTTGTGTTTTAGAATTCGTATGCAGGTAATTTCTGTACGGAGTTAAAACCTACATTTGAGATCAGAGCTATTTTGGCTTCAAGGGGATGCCTTTGTTGCTAAGGGGTTTCGCTCGGGCCTGTGGTAGACCCCGTTCAGTGGAAGATATGCGGGATCAATTCTGGTGGTGAAAGAAGATGGCGAGCAGTGGAAAGATAGAGATCGAGAAATTTAATGGTCAGAGTTTTGAGTTATGGAAACTCAAGATGAAGGATCTATTAGTGGATAAAGATCAGTGGATCATGGTAGATCCAGGTACTAAACCAACGAGAGCGTCTGATGAACAATGGAAGAAGTTGGATCAGAAGGCAAAGAGCATAATACGATTGTGTGTCTCAGATTCAGTATTGTTGAATGTATTAGGGGAAGCTACGATGAAGGCTTTTTGGAAAAAGTTAGGGATTTTGTACAAATCTAAGTCTCTGGTGAATAAATTGTTCCTACATAAAAAGCTATATAACCTGAGGATGAAAGGTGGAGACTCAGTGACAAAGCATCTGAACACATTTAATACTATGGTAAGTCAGTTATTATCTGTTGATATTAAAATTTCAGATGAAGATAAGTGCATCAGTTTGTTGTGTTCTCTACTAGATTTGTGAGATAGTCTGGTTATTGCAATAGGTAGCAATGTCAATTGCTTGCAGTTTGATGAAATAGTCTATCCTTGCCGACGGGGAGGATGAGATAGAAAAATATAGGAGCCAGAATGGTGATGCCTTGTCTGTATGAGGACGGTCCAGAACAAACAAATAAGTCTCAACGTGAGAGGTTTAAATCTAGAGGGAGATCTAAATTCTAGAAACCTGTTTAGAAGGTGGTGTGCTAGAAATGTGGAAAGGAAGGGCACTACAAAAGGGACTGTAAATCTAAAGCTCCTAACAAAGGAAAGGAATCTAATGATGCTCCTTCTGCAAAGGCAAAAACTACCTCAGATGAAGGTGGGGATGTGTACTTGGCTTCTTCAAGTACACATGTAGATCATGAGGCATGGTTGATTGAATCAGGTGCATTCTTTAACTTGACTCCCCATAGAGAGTGGTTCTACGAATATGAGAAATATGATGGTGATGATGTCTTCTTGGGGGATGACAGGAAGGCTAGAATCATTGGTCGCAGAAAAGTAAAGTTGAAGTTGCAAGGTGGAAGGGTTAGAACACTTCTGGATGTTCTGCATATTTCTGCATTGGCCAGAAATCTGATTTTCATAAGCAAGCTGGATGATGTAGGTGCAAAAATAGTGTTCGAGAAGGATACCTGCAAGATGGTTTGGGGAGCACTGGTATTGATGCGGGGAGTTCACATTGGAACTCTGTACAAGCTGCAAGGTAGCACTATTGTTGATGGGTGCAATAGTTCTGTGGTTTCTGAAAGTGGAACATAAAATCTAGTGGTCTTTGGAGAGAAGACCATGCTGTGGCATCAAAAGCTTGGACATATTGGAGAGAAGGGCCTTCGAATACTTCATGGTAAAGGTATGGTAGAAGGTATGAGTAGTAGCTCTCTAGATTTTGATTTCTGTGGAAATTATGTATATGGGAAGAAGAATCGGGTGAGTTTCCCCTCTGGTGGTAAGAGGGCGAAATATATATTAGAACTTGTGCATAGTGATGTGTTTGGACTTGTGAAGGTTCCATCACTGGGTAAGTCTGTGTACTATGTATCATTTATAGATGAATTCTCAAGGAATACATGGATATATTTCCTTAAGAAGAAATTTTAAGTCTTTGACATGTTTTAAGAGTTTAAGGCTCTCGTGGAAAACTGACAGAGAAGAAGATAAAGGTGTTGAGGACAAATAACGATGAGGAGTTTTGCAGTAAGGATTTTGAAGAATTCTGTAAGACATGTAGTATAGCATGGCAGAAGACCAATCCATACACGCCTGAGAAAAATGGAGTTGCAGAAAGAATGAATAAGACGTTGATGGAAAGAGCAAAAAGCGTGCTAAGCGGTGCTGAGCTAGGAAATGAATTCTAGGTAGAGGCAGTGTAGATTGCATGGTACCTGGTCAACAGGTCACCTTCATCGGCGTTGGAGGATAAGACTCCACAAGAGGTATGGACTAATAAGAAACCCTCTCTTTCACATCTGAGGGTATTTAGATGTGATGCATATGTACATGCTCCAAAGGAGAAAAGAACAAAATTTGATATTAAATCTGAAAAGTGCATATTTATTGGGTATAAGGATGGTTTAAAGGGTTATAATCTTTGGAACCTCGTAACAAGGAAGGTTGTGTACAGCCGAGATGTGGTGTTAAGAGAGGTTAAATATGTTATTAAACATGAATTCCAACAAAAGGAACCTGAGAAGATAGAGTTTGAGCTAAAGGAGGAAGAATCAGACTCTACAACATAAGAGGAATCAGAAGATGAAGAGCCACAAACTCTGGGTGTGACAAGATCAGTTTGAGAAAGAAGGAAGCCAAAAAGGTATAGTCCATCTGCTTTTTGTTCAAATTTTGCTTTATCTATTACTGATGATGATCCCAGAACTATGAAGGAAGCAGTAGATT
>APFE031435490.1:14682-30379 GCA_000404065.3 Pinus taeda
GTTCAAGAAGAAGACAAATGCAGAAGGGAAGGTGGAGAAATACAAAGCTCGGTTGGTAGCAAAAGGTTATTCCCAGGTGCCGGGAATTGATTTTGGTGATATTTTTTCTCCTGTGCCAAGGTAACTTCTATTAGATTACTTTTATCTGTTGCTGCTGCTTTCGATTTTGAGGTAGAACAGATGGATGTGAAGACAACATTTCTTCATGGGGATTTGGAAGAGGAAATCTACATGAAGCAACCTGAAGGCTTTGCGGTGAAGGTTAAGAAAGAACTAGTATGCAAGTTAAAGAAGTCTCTGTATGGGTTAAAACAATCACCAAGGATGTGGTATCAGAAATTTGATACATTTATATGGGGACTTGGCTTCACTAGAAGCAAAGTAGATAATTTTATGTATTTTAAATTAATTGGTGACCGTGTTATTTATCTGGTCTTGTATGTGGATGATATGTTGCTGGTTGGAAATGACAAATAAATTATCCAAGATTTGAAGACTCAATTGTTCTCCAAATTCAACGTGAAAGATCTTGGTGCTACAAACTATATTTTGGGCATGGAAATTAAAAGAGATTAGGCAAAGAGGAAGCTCTGGTTAAACCAAAGGAAGTATGTTGAGACAATACTTCAGAGGTTTAATATGTAGGATAGTAAACCGATGAAGGTTTCTATTCATGTTGGTGTAAAGTCATCTGCTGAACAATGTCCTAAGACATAAGAAGAGGAAGAGGACATGTCCCGTGTTCCATATGCAAGTGCAGTTGGTAGCCTGATGTATGTGATGGTATGTACTAGCCCAGACATTGCACATGTAGTGGGAGTATTGAGCAGGTTTATGTCAAAACTGGGAAAGGATCATTGGACAACAGTGAAGCAGGTTTTCAGGTATTTATGTGGCACTAGTGATCATGGTTTGTGCTACCAAGGAAGACTAGGATTGGACAGAGTTTTGGATATCCATGGCTTTTTTGATGCAGACTGGGCTGGAGATATGGACCAGAGAAGATCTACAAGTGGGTATGTTTTAACTTATTTGGAGGTGCAATCAGCTGGATGAGTAAGAAACAATCTATAGTGGCATTATCAACTATAGAGGCAGAATACATGGCAGTCACTCATGCAAGCAAGGAAGTAGTTTGGTTGCAAAGATTGTGTTCAAGTATGGGGTTAGTACAGGGAGCTATAAGGATAGACTGTGATAGCCAAAGTGCAATTTTTCTTGGCAAAGAACCCTGCTTATCATTCAAAGACAAAGCACAATTGATGTTCAGTATCACTTTGTGAGGGATATGATAGAAGACAAAAAGGTGTTGCTAGTAAAGGTGTACACTTTGAAGAATACTACAAATGCATTGAAAAATCTGTGAGCTCTAAGAAGTTCTCTTGGTGTAGAGAAACAATGGGTATTTCAGGGTTGGATAAATGACTAAGCTCTCTTGTGCCCCCCTATGGAAATAAAACAACAAGTGGGAGAATGTTTGTTCTGTTATATTCTTTTGAAGACTAGTGTACGTAGTTAATTGGGGGGGTAGAGGGGGGGGCGGAGCCCCCCCCTTCATTGCGCCAATTGCACAACAGGGGGGTCACAGGGGGTTTGAGGGGGGTGGGTAGCCCCCCTCTATAGGGTTTGGGGCAACGACCCAAGGAATTTTTTTTTGGACCCTATATTAGGTTGGGCGAACCTACCTATGGTTTTGTGCATGGTTTTCACACATGGTTTTGGACGTGATGGTTTTCTATCCATGGTTTTGGACGTGATGGTTTTTGGTCCATGGTATTGGATGCTTCGGCATGTATAAATATGTGTTGTAACATTGAAAGGAATATAATGAAAATCAATCTGGTAGTCCCGATTTTGGTATCCAGGGGAAAATCTTTGTGTATATCTGTTTTATGAGTTATTCTCTTGCATTTTTTATTTTTTGTGCTTTAGAATTCGTATGTAGGTAATTTTTGTACAGGGTTAAAACCTACATTATCATGAGCATCATTAGATCTACTTAGGATGATTTACTATATGCATTTTGAGGTTTTGAGGTCAGATGACCAACATGTCTTGCACACAAAATTTTGTAAAAACTTTGAACATCTATCTATTTTACTTTCAGTGTTTTTATATGGTTATGTGTAATCCTATTCAACTATTGATATGAATTGAAAATTTACTCTTTACATATGTCGTAAATGTCTATTTAACACATAATTCGCTAAATAATCAATTAATGTGTTAAAGTTTCTGGAAATGTGTTGATATTCAATGTAGTCAAAATGTCTTTCCAAGAGACAAACTCTAAGGAGTATACGATGAATAGTTGGATTTCAGACGGTATAAACATTCGTAAGTTGTAGTACGACAAGTTGTGAGTCTAGCCTAATGATGATTCGGCGAATATCAAGTGAAATAGCATTAGAGAGGAGTTCAATGCCCACTTGGAGCAAATATGGCCCATGCTACAGAGGATAGGTTCTGCGTACTATGACTAGCACCATCGGCATAACCAACAAATGGTTCCAAAGATTCTGACATCTGCAACAAATTCAAAGCGGATTACTAACCACATAAAAACTCTAAAAGTCACACTATGACACACACATGCAATCAAAGCATATATATATATATATATATATATATTATATATATATATTATATATATATATATATCTATATATATATATATATATATATATATAATATATATATATATATATATATATAATATAGAGATATATATATATATATATATATAATATATATATTGTTTTTACTATGCACAATCAAGCATAGTCATTTTTAAGATACAACCCGTTTCGGGGTTGCGACAATGGAATTCCATCATAATCAGCCAACTCGTAAGCTCCTTTTGCCAAAACATGCTTGACAATGTAGGGGCCCATCCATAGTGGTTAAAAATTTTCCTGTTCCTAATTTATCAGCTTCCTAATCATAAAGCAAGACCAAGTTTCCTTCTAAGAATATGCGAGGCTTGACATCACGGTCATATTGCACCTTAATTCGTTTCTTATGTGCTTCGTTGGCCAATGCGGCTTCACGATGTGTTTCATCTAGATGGATGAGTTCTAAGAAACGTGCTTCCTCATCAGAAGTGTCAGGTAACAAGTCAATTGCGAGTTTTAGTGATGAAATCTTACATTATATTGGCAAGATTGCCTCAAGACCATACACCAATTGGAAAGGTGTGAATCCAGTTGCATTTCTTACCAAGTTTCGGTAAGCCCACAAAGCTGAGTATAGGATCAAATTCCAGTTTCATTTGTGAACTCCTATCATTTGTTGAAGCATTCACTTAAGGAATTTGTTGGTGGCTTCAACTTGTCCATTAGCCTATGGATAATAAGGAGTAGAACTATCATGTGGGAGCCCTAACTTAGCAGTTAATTCAGTCATTATGTGATTGCGAAAATGCGAATCATGATCTGTAATTATAGCTTGTGGTACACCAAACTGTGCAACCACATGGTTGAAGAAAAAAAGTGTAGTTGTCTCACTACTGTTGTTTAATGTAGGCATCGCCTCAGCCCATTTCGTAAAATAGTCAACGGCGCCAATAATATACCCATGCCCCCCGACAGAGTGAGGGTTACATGTCATGATATCAATGCCCCATTTTGCAAATGTTCCAACAACGATGAAAGGATGTAATGATACATGTGGTAATCAAGTTTTATGGTAAAACATCTAGCATGCATAACAACTATTGACAACAGTAATGCAATCGTTAAATATGGTAGGCCAGAAGTAACCAGCATGGAGAATTTTCTATGTAGTAGCATAACCAGATAAATGTCCACCACAAGCACCAAAATGGAAATCATTTAGAACTTTCTCGGCTTCCTCATGTGTGAGGCACCTACGAAAAATCGTATCGATACTGCGACGGTAAAGGGTGTCGCCAATGATCAAATAATATTTGGCTGGATATCAAATACGTCACTATTGCAAGCAAGAGGTATCAGACCAGAAAGTTTTGGTTTGGAGATAGATCAATATATCTCCATACCAAGGGTCATATGACAAGATCAGAAATAGAGACTCATCCAGAATGATGGTTTCGTTGTTGAGTCAATGGAAGTAGAGGGAAGGTCACAAAGAAGCTCGACAAAAACTAGATATTTCTTTGATTTGGATTTAATGAATTCCAAATCAAATTCCTTCAAAATGACAATCCATTTTGAATATTTCCCCCCCAGCAATTGGCGTGACAAGATGTATGTCATAGGGTTACAATCTGAAATGACAGTGGTCTTTCGGAGCAAGATATAATGGTGAAATCTCTGTACATCTTGAACGGAAGCCAAAGCTAGCTTCTCCAAGTAAGAATACTTAACTTCCGTATCATTGAGATTATGACTCAAATAATAGATTGGATGTTCAATCCCATCTTCTTCTTGGACTAAAACCATAGCAATGGCTCTCAAATGTTGTAGGTGATCAACCCATTTCCGTGAATGAGAAGGTAAGTCATCTAGATAGCATTGAACGATGTGTTTGATGTCATGGAATGCATAATTCATTGCCCTCTGAAAATTTTCCCCATCATTTTTCAAACCAAAAGGGAGTCTGCTATATGTGAATGTGCCTTAGGGAGAAATAAAGGCAGTATTAGATTGGTCTTCTGGGAAGATATTGATTTGATTATAGTCATAAAAGTCACCCATAAATGAAAATATTTCACATCCGGCACATTCATCAATTATCTAGTCGGTAAAGGGAGTGGGATAGTTGTCTTTTGGACAAGCATGATTAACATACCTATAATCAACACACACTTGTATTGTTCCTTTGTTATTCATGACAGGACCAATATTGGAAACCCAATCGGTAAAAGGAATGAGGTATATGAAACCAGCATGCAAAATTTTTTCAACTTCTGCTTTTATGGAAGCAGGCTTCTTTGGATGAACAGGGAGGAGGCACTGTCTTACTGGCTTGACATCAGGATAAATTTTAATCTCGTGTTCAACTATACTAGAATCAATACTTGGCATTTCCTCATATGACCAAGAAGATATATCGCGGAATTCATGAAAAAGAGCAGGGTAAGTTTCAAGTTCCAATGGAGAACAAGATTTGCCAACATGGATGTTTTCTACAATTCCATGTTTGGTAGAAATATCGATAGAAATGGTTTCTTCAATATTCGATAAGTTTTGTTCAGAATTGACTGTGTCTATAAATATAGAATTTGAAAGGAAATCAACGACTGAAGTGAAATTTAGTTCATTTGGAATATCTTATATGTGAGCTGGAAGATGGGATCAATGATGATAATCTACCCATGGTTCTTCTTTTGTCATAATTGATTAGATGATTCCTTCATCATTAGAAAATGCACATGAAAAAGTATCAAAGGAAGTACCATATTCTAAAGAACGATCAACCCATACAATCGGTGATGATGGATTTGTATTTGATACACAAGCGAAAAGGATTGATTGCTATGTGAGCTTAATTGGGCTTAACTGCATGGTTTCATTATGCATATCAACTTCGGAATTGTTGGAAATCTTCCATGAGTCAAATAAAGTGGAAGATATCATCTTACAGGTCTCAACTTTCGCAACTTCCGATGTTTGTGATGGTGACGGTAGTGAAAAGGTGCCCATTAGGGAAGAATATTTGAAGAGACCTACTCCAATGTTTTGAAGAGATAGCGGGGCTCCGTGAACTAATGGAACACTTCCAGTTTCCTGTGAACTAGAGGCGAAGAAGGCGAGTTGATCAATTACTGTGATTTTGCCTTTATGAGGGAAAGCGATCATACGAAAGTATGTTGAAACCACATAAACCATAGCGTAAACCCACAGACTTCCTAGTAAAATATTGTAGTCAAGGGGTCCGTCAATGACCTCAACTTCAACAGTTACAATCCCCCCCCCTAGTTCTATCTATAGGTTACTTAAAATTCCACAAGGTGTATAAGTGTGACCATCAAAACCTTTTAACATCATAGGTGATTGTGACAAAGGTTGTAAGCCAAGTGTTTTCCAGCAATTCATTGACACGATACAAGTAGATGCACCTTCGTCAACAATGGTTCGGTGAATGAGGTGATTCAAAGCATTTACTTGGATCAAGAATGCTAACTGTGTTGGTAATTGTGGTGTATAACCCGCATGGTTAAAAGTTACGAGAATGGAATCCATTGGATCAATTCCACTAATTGTTGACAATAAAGCATGCTTTTTGGAGGGAAAATTTTGAAGCACCTCAAGCATCGACATAGGAGAAGGTGACTGAGCCAAATCTTCTACTATGTTATAATTTTGCGTTGCTCGAGCTCGAGGGTTGAATGTAGATTTGTGAACAACTCCCTTAAGAGATTGTATTGTTAACTCTGGTGCAATGGGTGGCGGAATGAAGTTAGATGAAGTCGAAGTCGAAGTATTGGGTTGATCTACATCCTGGTTATTCAACGATGATGGTGGATTAGTGTAATATTTACTTTGTGTAGTCACCAAAACATCAATCTTAGGCTTAGTAGCGGATAGAATAAGCACTTGTGAAGTGGAAGCATGATCTGTAGCAAGAAATGAGTCTTTGGATTTGGAAAAGGGTCTGTCAACACAACGGATGTACTATAAGTCTTAAGAAGTTTTGAGACTTCAATGCGGTGAGGACGGTCTCACGTAAAGTGCTTCTCATTACAAATTAAACATGGGTAATGAGGTTTCCTAGCCGAAGAAGAGGAATCATATGATTTCTCTTGAGGGGGAGAATTTTGTTTCTTTTTGGTTTTCCCCTTTTTATTTCTTCCAGGTTGCTTTTCATTTTTACTTTTGTCATATGACATGACATTTATTTCGGAAGCAAGTGTATTATCAGGTGTATTAGAGGTTTGATTTGAAATAGAAAGTGTTTGACTAGATGGTCTACTTGTTGTTTAAGTGCTTGAAGAACCTATCACACCATCACCGGCATGAGAGTCCTTACTAGATGGAGGTGGTGGAACAATAATAGCTGGTCTAGGTGCATTTGGAATCTTATCATAGGGCGTGCCAAACTAGGTGTAAATCAAGTCTAAGTATTGGGCATGAGCAATTACTTTCTCTTCAGTAACAACTCCTCCTTTAGCCACATCCTCGGTGATAGATGCTAATAAGGATTTAATAAACCACTCGGCTAAAAGCTGATCAGGAACAAAAGTTTTGACTATTCGACGACGACAACGCCACTCATGAATATGATCAGAAATGTGAGTAGCAGTGGTCTGTTTAAAGTTGGTCAACAGTTCCGTTCCATCTTCATATATGATGGGTAAATGGAAATGGGTTAAAAATGTAGTGGCTAAGGTTGTGAAGTTGTCAAATGAAGCTCGTGGTGATTCAATATACCATTTTACAGCCGGACCAGTGATCGTTCACTGGAAAATAAGTAGTCTTACTGAATCATCATTTAGGGAGTTTGATGAATGTCATAAATGAAAAGTCATAACGTGATTAGATGGATCTTCTCCAGGGTTTCCATTGAACTTAGGAATATTAGAAGGTAATTTGTGTGGAATCACTAGCCACCAAGCTGAATAAAGAATGGGATCATTGGTAAGGCGATTTAAATTTGGTAATTCAAGTGTTGCAACAAAAGGCAACTGTAGGTTTAGGTCGGGTTGAGAATAACTAGGGTAAGATGGAATTGCCTAGGCAATAGACCTTTGCATACCAACATAGGAAATCTTATGTTGGTAACCTTGATAGGGGTAGGTTTGTTCAACATATCTAGTATAAGGTTGTTGTTGAGAACTAGGATAAATTTGTAGTTGACCAAAACTAGCATAAGTTTGTTGACTAGAACCTAGGTAAGCTTGCTATTGATCAAAACTAGCATAAGCTTCTTGACCAAGTCCAGGATAAGTTTGGTACTATTGGAATTGCTGTTTTTGGTATTGTGGTTGCCACGATTGTTGATACAACAGTTGTTTCCCACCAGTATAAGTTTGACCAGGTTGTGGATAAAATGGACCAGTATAAGTCTGAGTCATCCTAGTTAATGGTAAACTAACCTGAGGTTGTTGGATTCGAGACACAAACAGTTGTTGTAAAATGGCCTAAGAAGATTGAATCTGTAGACATGAAACTTGAGGTTAAGAGGTTGAAGGGTTAGCTTGCAAAGGTTGATATACAATCAACTGAGCTTGCGACTGTGGTAAAGTCATAATGACAGGTGTAGTAGGTATGGATGAAACAGGGTGTATTGGTTGTGATGAATACACAAGCCTTGGTTGAACAGGCATTATAGGCTTCCATTGACAAACAACCATTCCAGAATAAGTTGGACCTAAAGATGATGGTATACTGCCATATGGTGGCCCCTCAGAGTGTGGAGAATAAGAAGATTGGGCATATTGTTCTCCATATGGAGGTAATCCAGTGTTAAGTGGATACATTGGATGGTAACCAAACATACTAGCTTGATATTGACTTGATGGATCAAACTGTTAAGTATCTGTAAGTGAAGAACCAGGTAAAATTCCTGTGGACGACATGGGGGAAGACCATGGACTAGAAGAAACACTGGAGTGAGTTCCAGATAATGATTGGTAACCCAGTGGGATGGACGAACCACCATACAAATGTGACTCAGGTGTTGTAGTAAACATCAAATAAGTAGTGACAGTAGATGCTATCGAAACTGTAACAAATGATACAGTTTGGGATGTTGTTTCAACAATAGTCAAATGACCCAATAAATGTCCTAATGAATCTACGAGAGTTCGAAAATAAACATGATCAATAGGAGCAATATAAGTTAACTGAGGAAAAGAAGGATACAGATAAAGTCCTGGTCTAAAACGAGTTGAAGTTCTCGGTGAAGTTTCTTCTTCAAATTCCTCTTCAATAGAAATCAAACCGGGTGGAAGGATTTCACCATCAGGTGCGTAATAAATTTCCGGTGTTTGACTCTGTGGTAAAGGAGAAGTCTCAACAGTTACAGATGTTTGAGGATAAACCAATCGATCGTCTTTCGATACAGGAACAACTTCTGGTTGTTCAACTTCGGGATCCAAGTGTTCTTGTAAAAGAACAACAGGGTCAAGATGAATTCTTGAACAAATTCTGGTCGAGGATCAACTTCTTGTTAGACAACTTCAGTTACCATTTCACTAAGTTCACTTTTAGTGTCCTCGAGTAATTGTAAAGGTTCCACTTCAGTAGCAGATAAACCAGTAGTAGTGGGAGTAACTGGAATCGTAGTATGTACTGGTATAGGTGACTCTGGTAAACCAGATGAAGAACCAGAAGTTTGTGATGTACTGGACTCAAATAAACGAGACCACTTTCCCCGACTAGGTGTAGCTTTAGGTGGTAAAGGCGGTTTACTCATTGTCCTACGCGAACGACAGGGTAAAGGTTGATTTTCTTCCATGATTGCATATTGATTTTATTATAAAAAAAAAAAACAAAAAGAGGGTAATCTAGGCAAAAGAATTACCAAGTATCTGTGAACTGCAATATACCGCCTCGGAGGAGCCAAGGACTTAACATATGTGCAGGTAATCTCCCTAAATGTTGTTTTCGGTGTATCACAATATACAAGGCGACTAACTCGATTACCTATGGATGGATAGCAACCTAACGTAATCCTCCAAAATATACCCGAAAGTATGTGGAGGCCCAATCCATGTTAGCATTATCTAATGTGAAACCGCATAGTGAGAGCATTCCCTTATACTTTTCATACTATAAAACTGCCCGATATACCCGAAAGTACGTGGATGAGATATGATATACTTACGTATGTGGAATGAGGTATCACATTTGGAATGTATCACAGACTGTTTGCGACAGTTGCTATGTTTAACAACGCCGAAACACATCTCTAGGCTAGACTTCTAAATGTTATGTGTTAAGTTACAATTCTTCATTAGGTTAATTGAGATAAATTTTAGTTGATCTTGTTTAAAAGTTTGCCTTTCAGGTTCACCGTGTGATGTTTGTGAAACTCCTAGAATGAAACTAAGATGGGAAACATTCTTTTCATTTGATTTAAACAATGAAAACCATAGCTAAAAGGGATAGAGCAATCAAAATCTCTAAACAAAGAGCATAGAGCACATCTAATGAAACTTTCCCTATACCATTCATACAAGCACACACAAACTTCTAAATGCATTATGCATCTTTTTCTTTTCATTCCTTTAATGTTTAGATGAACATAAGGAAATGAAATGCACAAACGATCAATCAATGCTTTTCACAAGAAACAAAGACTTTACGACAATTTATTTTTCAGAAAAGTAAAGACTAATCAATGTAAGCTAACTTTGGGATTGATTTGACAATGATAAAGAATACATAAAGAAACATTGAACAAACAAAGCCAAAGTGGGAATGGAAAATAAATGCTAATTTGGACTTCAGAGATAGAGAAACATTGACCATTCAACAAACAAGAAGTGAAACAGTTTGGAAAAATTCAAGCAAGAAGATGGGTTTTTGGCTTGACAGGGACCAATGCAACCTTGAGTGGGAGATGATGCATTGCAGAGAACTGTCTCTAGGCTAAGGGTGCTCTATAGAGCACTGTGTCAAGAACAACAATGGGTTTATTCCAGAGAGCACTATCAATACACAAATAAGCACACATTTTGACCAAACAAGCTTCAAAATGACTGAATAAGGTAAATGAACTCACGCAAAGTCTACTGGTGCTACTAAGACAAGGGATAACTACCAGGATACTGATATAATTTGTATCATATACCTATTTGTATCATATACCTATTTCAAAGTCAATTTGTTATACGAAATTTATACCTATGGATAAGTATATCTTCCCTAAGTGGTTTGTTACAGTTAGAACAACTGAAGTAAAGATGTTTACCCTTTTCCTACAATAAACACCTAAGATAAAAGAACCTACTTGTGATCCTTCGCTTCCTTTGATCTCCTTTGAGTTTCTCCCGTCACTCCTACTCAAACTGAATTCGCTTAATTGGTACCTGCCAACATAAGCATAAGATGACAAAAATCAAAGCATATGATCTATTTATTGTAAATAAATGGAACTGACAACATTTGAACATACATTTATCATAGATATAGACAAAAGTATTGAAAAAGGAACAAAAAACTTTATTGATTGATAGAAGGAGAAGTTACACCCAATGTGGTTCGATCTTGTGTCACTCATCCAGCTTATTCCAAGCCCTCATCACACCAATAGCAACATCAATCCAACAACATAACATTACTTTGACAATGATTTCAAGTCTCTAAACCAACAGTATTTCTCTATAATATCCAACTCTTTGGCTCTATGATGGGAGGCCAATTTATAGATGAATGTAAGTGGTTTTGTCATTAATATGGCATTGAATGGTTTTCCATAATTGGATGATTAGTTTCCATGTTCAAAGGGATGAGAGGGTAGAGGATTAGATGATCCAAGGCTATCCTCAGTCGATCTCATCTTGTTAGGATAGGAGTTGGGTTCCTTCTAGAAGGCTTTAGAAAGGAGGAATATACTCAGGATCGAATGAACATTTCGAGGATTCTCGCCCAGCACAGGGTTGAGTGGGCTTAGGTGCTCTGCAATGCAGCCTTGAATGGGGCTACTTGCTCTGCAGAGCACTTACCCTTGACTAGGGGTGCGCTGGTGACCCAAGGAAGCACTTCAGCAGGGTTTGAAGTCAGGAAACTCTCATGGATGAAAGAACTCAATGAGGTGGCATGTCTAGGGCATGTAGCAACTGAATTAGGGTCTGATAGACCCTGTTTACACTGATCTGATCATCTGGACTGATGTGCCCAAATAGACCTGTAACAGATATGGAGGGCTGGTTGTCGTTATGATTCTATCTTGGAGTACGACTTTTTATATTGTATTTGGGTGAAACTAAAAAGAGAATCGAAGGTTTATTAATAGAGAATGCATGTTTTCATGCTTCTCCATTTAATAATATGGAGAAGTCCGAACTTCAATTTGAGTGGTTCAAACTAAGGATTATATAATGTTTTTAAAAATTGATTTGATAATATGTTTATGATGTAAAATATTTGATGATTTTTTAAATGAATGATAATGGTAAAAAATAAAAAAGCGACTATTTTAATTTTATTAAAATATAATTAATATTTATTTAATTAAAAAATAAGTTTTTAAAGTGACTTGCTATATTATATGAAAAATATTATCACTCTTTATTGTCTAAGTGTTTTTTAAAACCTCATCTGTCAATTCTACTCTAGGGAGAAGAGTAGCTCAAAAATCCTAAATCAGTGTTATTTCTGGTAGTTATTAGTGTCACCTTCACAAATACTTGGATGGAAGCGATTTAATGTATGACATTGCTTTGAAGTATCATAAAATTTGTTCATTTTGAATATAAATATTACCCTCCAAAACTTGTGTGAGTAGCTTGAATAATCACAACCTTGCATAGAAAGAATTGTGTTCTCTATGAAATGTAATATAAAACTTAGGTGGGATTGAAAATTTTAGCAAAGCAGTTATTAGTGTCGCATTCTAAAATACTTAGATGGGAGTGATTTAATGCATCACACAACTTTGAAGTATCATAGAATCTAGATAAATGTCTTTCGGATTAATCACATCATCAGGACTTGGTCGACATTTCGAACCAGCTAATGTGGTTCATCCTCACGACAAGGTGAAAAAATCAATCAATCTTCAAGAATAATTAGTATGGATGCATTATTGCCTAGAGTTAGTTGTTGAAAACTAGTCGTTAGTAAATTAATTAATAAAGTGAATAAAATAAAATTGGTTATTAGAGGTTATTTATTAAAATAAATATATATTTAGTATTAAGTGGCTTTATGAATAATAATAATAATTATAAACCTAAAAATTAATAATAGTGAAATAATTCTTTAAATTAATCAGAATAAAATACTCTTATAAGTTGTTGCAAAATATCTTTTTAATTATAAGTATGTGTTAGAGCTTAATTTATTTTAATTATATTAAATAAATTAATATATAATCTTGCAAAATTTTTAAATAATATAGCTAGAAGGTTAAGAATGGGTATCACAATTTTATTTATTATCATAATGCATAAATTTAATTAAAAAGAAGTTCACATTATTATTTGTATATAAAGTGGTTATTAAGAATTTTATATTTTAATTATATTAAATAAATAAATTATATATTGTATAAAGTAAATAAAAATAAAGTTAAAAGATTAAGAATTTGTTGCAATTATTTGAAATAGTTAGGAATTTATTTATTTTTATTTAATTATAATAAAAAATAACTTATAATATAACAAATAATAAATATATAGGTTTTAAGAAAATGTTACAAAATATTATTTAATTTATAAAGTAATTATAGGATATTAATGATTTTAATTATGTTAAAACAAATTAAACAATAAGTAGAATTTCAATTAGTAATAAAGTTATAGGGGTATAAATGGTAAAAAAACATAAGGTAGATAATACTATAAATAAATAATATTTAGAAATAAAACTAAATAAAAAGGGAAAGAGAAAGAGAAAGGGAGGAATCACGAAGAGAGAGCCAAAATCCAGCTTTTACTCAATTTCCAACCATCATATATGTTAAAATTTCTAGTATGACTCTCAATCTCAGTAGTCTCTCTAAGCTTCCTATAGTGGAAGTGATCAACCCTAGCAATGAATCTGGTGTCCTCAATACAGACATAGTGTTTGGATTCCTCCACATGTTCAACAAGAGCCGACGAGTGGGAGCAATTGTGCCTAATGTCCGCTACATGCTCATGGATTCTCTGGTTGATGGACTGACCTGTTTCTCCAATATAAAGAATACCACAAGAACAAGGTAGACACCTCTCATGTCCTTAGGGTCAACAGGGTATTTAATAGATCCAAGAGAATTTCTAATGGTATAGAGAGGCTTGAGTGAAGAGGAGACATTATTCTTTCTGAGGATATAAAATCTGGGTAGGATTGAAAATTTTAGCAATGATTTTCCTTACCATTAGTATCTGTAAGACAATATTATACTGGTTAATATGTAAATATTTTGATTTTTATTTCACTGTATACATTATACAATTTGTATGATATTCTTGTTATATATATATATATATATATATATATATATATATATATAATTATATATATATATATATATATATATTGTTGGTTCGCCTAGTGAAACATGTCCAGAGGATTGAAATTCCAATCGTTTGGATACACAAGGGCTCACTAACGTGCTTTTTGCCAATTGTACTACCACCATCAGACATATTCTTGTTTTAGAATTAAAAGGCACATAATTTTCTTTTCTTTTTTTGTTCAACCATTATCAAGGTCAATAAATAAAATGAATACGTTGTTGAAATCGAAGTACATTTGCATCCAATGACATACCCATTTAATAGAGTGTATAAGCAAGAGATTGCAGTTAAGGAACACTAATAAAAGGTGAAAATAATTGATAAAAATATAAATCATCACCACATTGACATCTTAAAAGTAGAAGATGTTAACATACTTATTTATGGTTTCCATTTGACAAAGATATGCACTCTTCACTTTATTACTATAGAGATCATTAAGAAGTTGTTAGTACAAAAAATAATTGAAAAATGAGAATCTAGTGAACCTTGTCATAGGTCTAAAAAGATTCTAACCTTTGAACTATTAGGCATATAGAAAGACTCAAATGATGCACTAATCCATGACAAAGAGGAATATGGTTTACTTTCATCTTCATCCAAACATTCATCCGAAGATAATAAAAAAGGAATATGGTTTACTTTCATCTTCATCCAAACATTCATCCGAAGATAATGTAAGCTTTGATGGTATCTTAGAATCCATGAATGTGTTTTAATAATTCTCTCAAATATTTTCTATATTTTTTAATTAATATAATGTTATTGTCAATTTATTATGTATGGGTATAAATAATGTTATTGTCGATTTATTACATATGGTATAAATGTGTAGAGTGTGGGAAACCTCCACACTGTAAAAGAGTTTGATGTTAATATGAATGAGTTATTGTTAATATGATGTTTGCATGTTAAATACAAAAAGTTCTTATAGATGACTTTCCATGAAATTATGAATCATTTATATGTTTCTTAAATTACATGATTTGACTATGAATAATGTAATAAAATTTTATAGGTTATATGATTCAAGTATGAATAATGCAATAATATTTCTTATGAAATAGTTTTTACCAATTGTTATTGTTTGTTGTATTAATAAGTAAATATAATATTTGGAAGTGTTTTTGAATTTTATATTATGAGGTCATATTGACATGGGATTATTTATAATTTACTTCAAAATGTTGTTGACTTTTATATTATGGGGTCAGATTGTTATGGTATTATTTATAGTTTGCTTGAAAATGTTGTTAAAGATGTTGGGTTGTGTTATACTCTTTCCACTTTATGGGGTCCGGTGCAGCGCCCCGGAAAATTTTGTTTTTGGACCCTATGTTAGGTTGGGCGGACCCACCTATGGTTTTGTGCATGATTTTCGCACATGTTTTCTTGACGCGATGGTTTTCGGTCCATGGTATTGGATGCTTCGGCATGTATAAATATGTATTGTAACATTGAAAGGAACATAATGAAAAATCAAGTTGGTAATCCCGATTTTGGGATCTAGGGGAAAATCTCTGTGCATATGTGTTTTTATGTGTTATGCTCTCGCATTGTTTATTTTTCTGTGATTTAGAATTCGTATGCAGGTAATTTCTGTAC
>APFE031435490.1:35398-46658 GCA_000404065.3 Pinus taeda
TGCATATGTGTTTTTATGTGTTATGCTCTCGCATTGTTTATTTTTCTGTGATTTAGAATTCGTATGCAGGTAATTTCTGTATGGGGTTAAAACCTACAAAAGAGGCATTTCAGAAAATATATAGTGGTATTGGAGGTATTATTACATCAAAATAGTTTTAAGATACTAAGATTTAAACTTTAAAATAAGTTCTTAGAGTGATAAATTAAATCTAAAAGAGTGTTAGATGTGTGGTAGATTTTTAAAGTTTTGATTGCAACGATAATATCACAATGTTGTACTGAATCGTTGAAAAAGAATGATCTATCTGTCGGTGGACCATTGGAACCACAAAAGAGAAAGATGAGGAGAGTGAGGATGAAGTATCCTATAGATACATAGTTTCTACAAAAGTGTACATATGATACCATGTATTGTTTGATAGTTATAGACAACCTATGTGACTCCACGAAAATGGAGCACTGTATTGTTTTTTAGTTATTCCACACGTGCATATGTGGAATGTGATGCACTATGAAAGAACCCATGGAAACTGGTTTTGATACATTAAGCAAAGTTATCTTTAAGCAGTCTCATCCAAAACCTATTGTTGAAGCAACCAATATACAACAATAGTAATATTCTTCTAATTTTTCATCATTTTGCTTTACATTGAAATTGGATACAGAGGTTGGCTCTGACACTGCCAACCAGCAGAGTGGAAAACCACATCCGATCATCATTCATGCATACATGAAAGTTTGAATCTTTGGGGTGAGTGTCTTGATTTACAAAAAATATAAATAATTTCATAAATGAGATAATCATCAATAATGGGGAATACAAATGGAAACAAAAATACAACATCAAAAAAATATAAATAATTTCATAAATGGGATAACCATCAATAATAGGGAATACAAATGTAAATAAGAATACAACATAAAAAAATATAAATAATTTCATAAATGAGATAACCATCAATAATAGGGATACAAATGGAAATAAGAATTACAAACATTATATATATATATATATATTATATATATATATATATATTATTTCATAAATGAGATAACCATCAATAATAGGGAATATAAATGGAAATAAGAATACAACATACATTTTGAATGACACCCTATCTCACATCGGCAAAAAACAATTATTGTATGGCCTTCATTAAACAACATAGAATGCCTAAAATGAAACAAAAATAATATTTACTTTTGTGGTTTCCTCTTAGTAGAAATTGCCCATTCTAAAAAATCAATATTTTGTCACAATGGTTTCAAATCTTTCATAGGTAAACTAAGTGGTAAACTATATCTCAGTGAATCTTCATGATTACAATATTTCAATTAATATTTTAATTGTGTATTACTAACTTAACACAAATACACTAAACAACCTAAATCTAATACAATTCAATTCAAGTACAACTTTTCCAATTTAACAACCCTATTGGCATCCCTTTGCACTTTTTGGGGCAATTGCTAGTTTAATTCATTGGAAACCTAAAAGCCCAGATTCAATGAATTGGTAGTTGAATTTTACAATAATAGTGAGTTGTGTCTATATGTTTCCCGATTTAATTTAATTTATTGGAAACCTAAGAGCCCAGATTTAGCAAATTGGTGACCTTTAATTAGAAAATGGTGCGCTGAGTCCTAAGTTTGACAACCGTAACTTCGATTTACAAAGTCTTTGCTAGATTTTATCAAAATCTTACTGAAATTTCCATGATTTTCAAAGCAAATTTACAAGATAATTACCCTAAAAATACTATTAGTAGTTGCATTTTAGGGTAATAGTGAGTTGTTTCTATATATTTCCTAATTTAATTCATTGGAAACCTAAGATGCCCAGATGCAGCCAATTGGTCATCCTTTTTTGGAAAATGGTGTTCCGCGTCCTTCGTTGAAGCAATCGGAATGACTCGTCGAATCTACTTGCCCGCTGCCCAGCCACACCGCAGGGTGCCGTAAAGGCCGGGAACACTTGAGCCCATTATATTTATTATGACCAATCCATTAAACATTGGGTCTGCTTTATTTCATCTGAGACTGTATCAACCAGAGGCCTCCTGTTATTTGTTCGAACAAATAGATTACATGGATTCCTGTTATTACATGGATTATCCTCCGCTCGAGGGACCGGGCGTTTCCAAAGATTTGGAGGCCCAATATTTTGTTCCAAAGGACGGGCAGATTGAGGGGGATATGCACGGTTTGGTTAAAGTGGTGGCCATAACGGTGGCGTGTCTCAGTATCGTGGCCATGTTTGTCGTGTCGGTGGCGATTGCAGAAACGGATAGCTTTGAATATGCTGTTTTCGGTACCATGAACACGGTGACCTTGCTTTGTGCTAAGGCCGCCATTGAGTATTTGTGGTCAAGAAATCCACGGAAGGTTGTGGTGAGCAAAGGTGTGGCGTTTAATGCCACGGCATTACAGGGCCTCACGTTCGCTGTTACAGCTTCCATGCTCACCAACGGTATTGGAACTTCAAAAGTGATTCGTGACATTTTTCATAGTTCCTGATCCATTTTTATAATTTCAAGCCAAGATCTTGTAATTTTTTAAACTGCATTGCACGATTTTGTAAATTTTTAAACTGTGTTTGACGAACAGATTTACCTGTTAAATTCCACCCATGTTCACCACACATCATCCATAATAAGAGTACAGATCCTCGTATGCCCATTAATGGTGGATTCCCAAATAAAAAAGATGTAATATTTCTTTTTCAAAGTCATATAAAATCCCTTCATGCCAACTTTTTAACTTTGAATTCCAATTTGATTTCTGCCTTCTGGTTTTTCAAATGTCATCTTATTTGTGAATTTCTCACTTGATCAATGTTTAAATGTTGCAATTGTTCCCACATACAAAGCTCCTTTTAGTTAATGTTAATTACAGCAATAAAGAAAAAAGGTGTGAGAAAAATATATAATAATAAACATTCAAAAAACTTCTTATTTATTCACAAGTATAATAAAAATAGATCTATTTAACTAGAATTTAATATCCTTTGATATGATAGGCCTCATAGAGGTTATTCACATTTCTAATAAAATAGATTTTAATATTCTTTGATATGATAGCCCGTTTTCTCTTTGAGATATTATCATTGTCCCATGTTTTTAGTATATAGGTTACTTTTTATGGTTCATGGAAGTGGTGTCATATTTTTATTTATTATTATTATTATTATTTTCTTTTTTAATATCGCAAAAATAAGTGTACTTTTTATGGTTCATGGAAGTCACTTTTTTCTCATTTTACTTTCTTTTTCTCGGTGGTGGTGTGGTTGGTGGTTGGTGGTTTTCTCATTATTTTTATTTATTTTTTATTTATTTTATTATTATTATTTTCTTTTATATCGCAAAAATAAGTGTTTTTTAGTCCGTGTGTTTATTAGGGACTATAGTGATAGCCTCACAATCAAATTCTTTTAATGGTGTTTTAGTTTGTGAAATTTTGGCAACTTTAACTAAAATTTTCAGAAAGTGATGCATATTTCCAATTTTTCGGTAAATTAAAAACATTTTTCTAATTTTTGAAAATCGTAATTTTCCATTGATTGACCAAGCCTTGATGTGACATAATTCCCCTGATGGAGGCCAATTTAATTTCAGTATTTGTCAATGTTTGACAAACCATTTTAAAATGAAAAAAAAAGACTAATTTTGTAAATGGTCATTTCGTTAGTGAGTACTTTGACTTTGACATTGACAATGATACCTGACATTGTTAGTGCTTTGTCGAAGTCCTTTACGTAAGTGAGGGGGTGAGTGTTTATACAATTGCTATGAAAACAACTTCCATTCCGTGTTTTTCAAAAATGATATCAAGCTCTTTGCATGGTGGTTTTCGCGAAGCTCCTTTAGAACTTGATATCCAATGAACCCTCTTTAATTGTTTAAGTGAAATCATCTTTAGAGGGAGAAAGAGTGGGATAAAGGGTGTGCAAGAGGCTCTGTGTGTGGAGGAAAGAACACAAACTTTCTTTCACACACATCCATGTTGCTTGCTCCGCACACACAACATATTTTATCCTTTCTATTGATGTCCAGTGACTCCATTTTCCCGACCTTCATTTCTAGAATGTACAACTTCAATGCATTCCATATTAGTATGAGGTGTAAAACATTCATTTTCTCAATCTTGTGACATTGTGCATCTAGTTGGATGTATATATACCCTCCAAAAACAATGTTAAATACTCTATGATTTCTCACATAAAAAACGCATCTTGCTGGGCTAAACACACTATCCTATAGTCGTGTAATCATAAATGAATTTGGGTAATATTTTGTGTCTTCCAACTATTTAAAATAAAGGTCACAAAGAGATTATATCCATGAAGAGATCCCTCCATATCTACATACACATGTGGACTGAGCTGATACTCTTAGAGTTGGGCCCACCTTAAAATTTCTTCTTGTGTGGGCCTAGCCTCATTCAAGCACTACACAAATATTGTCTGGGCCTTGACCTCATTTGGGCCCTGCACTATGTTTTTCGTAACTAGCCTTGTTCGGGCCCTACACAATGTTGTTCAACCCCACACATTCAGGCCTCACACCTTCAAGTCTTGCACGCACTTCCAACGGCCAACACTATTAAACAAACAAAAAAATATTGCATGAAACCACATAGCTTGAGTATTACCCTATTCGTATCTCAAAATCTCACTAGATGATTTGGCGATTAGTTGAACAATAACATTATAATGGTACTGACCATGATAACAAAAAATACACAGAATCTTCATAATTAACTTCATTGTTCTAATAAAATAAAGGAGAAGTCCTTTAAGACGAATAAAGGATAGGAATTAGCATGGTTGATTATGTACTCCATGTTGGGATATCATCATGGCCTATAACCAATTATTTTCCCAATGACATAAAAAATTTGAAAACCCAAGAAATAAGAGTTAGTGTATTGATTCCCCAATTGAAATCCATTGAGCATTAAATTGGTTAGTCAAACTTAAATAAAAAAATTTTTAATGTCGTGATTATGGAATAAGATCTAACTATATTAAGATAAATTTAACCTTTCTCTTTGGAACATTAGCCTTTAGTTGATTGTAAACTTACCCTATCCTATCCTTACTTTCATTAACCATATTTTTAGCGATTGTAATTAATGCATATATAAGCTAAACTACTAGAAATTTGAGTAGTATATTAATAATAATTAGATACTACGAGAACTTTGTGCAACATGTTAAATTCATGTAATATCAATATCTCTAACCATGTTAGAATAAACCTTGAGTTATGGTTTCTTATAGAAAAAAAATATTATTTATATTTTCCCCCTGAGGGCCCTCCATAATTGTGTCCACATGTGGATCGAGTCGATACTCTTAATTTTGGGCCTACCTCCAGATTTCTTCTTGTGCGGGTTTGGTCTCACTCAAGCCCCACAAAAATATTGTTTGGGTTTGGGCATTGTTCAAGCCCTGCACAACATTGTTCATACTTGGCCTTGTTTGGGCCCTGCACAATTTTGTTTGGCCTCGTACATTCAAGCCCTGCACCTTTGAGTCATGCACTCACTCCCGAAGACCAAAATTATTAAACAATAAACTAGATGATTGCATGAGTTAATGTAAGGGTTAAATCATGCGGCATATTGGAGTAGTTAACAGGCTTCAGGCATTTGTTGTTAAACTCACGTTTTGTGATGTTGGGATGAGCATTCAACTCGTCTTTAAATACGAGCACATAACTTGAGTAGCATTCTATTTGTGTCTTGAAATCCATCTAGGCATAGCCTTGCGTAAATATTTGTTTATCATCTCATGCCACTATGTTAGGTCCCATGTATCCGTGAAATCAAAACCTACATTATCAAACAATGAGTCCCCACATAGATTATCATGACAAAATTCACTAGGGTAGTTACAATTTTCAACTACACCACACACTCGTTGCCTTGCAACGTGAGACTTTATTAGCATTAAGGAATGACTTTCAATATTCATTGGTGTAGAGCATATATGTATGTATTGGTGTAGTCAACTTTACTTCATCAACCCGGGGTTCCTACGAGCTTAGAGGTGACAGTGGTGTATACACAAACATATACAATGGGCCCACTCTTTGTCACTGTTGAGCTGGGGCGATAGACCACTAAGGTTTCTCAAACCAGCCTTCTATTGATTAGAAGTCTGATTACCAATTGAAAGAGGAGAATTTTACCCTAATTGAGAGAATTGAAATGCTACTCACTGCAGTAATGAAAGACAAAAGGAAATGCCTGCAAAACACATAACTCATCTAGTTTGTTTGTTGATATACCTTGCTTGTAAAAGAACTCTAATTTAACACATGTGAAGTCTTAACTAGCCTAAGCATGAAATCTGATCTAAACAAGCACTTAACTGATGTGTGCATGAATAAATATAAATAACTTTTTTTATTTTTTTATTTTTGTAAGAATGTAAATGCTAATCCTTCTTGGTTGCATGGCAGGTGAGATAGGTGTGGAGGGAGATGAGTGCAATGGTTCAGATGGCTTGGGAGGCAAGCAGGGGTCTACTCCTAGCTTTACTGATGATTTTTTCACCATTCGGGCTCAAAACATGCCACTACAGGTTTTATGACAGGATATCTAGAGGATGTCCTAGTTCACCTACATGATCCCCTGTTTTCCTATAGGAACAGGCTGAAAGCATAGGGAGTGATTTGAAAGGTTGTATGGAGCTTGGAGAAGCTGAGTAAGGAGGAAATAAGGCAAGGGAGTGGTAGGCACTCACTCAGAACTCAAACCAAATCTTTACGATGGTTTGATTTGCTCAATAAGCATGGCAAGTTTTCCTTGTAAAACGATAACTCGAATTAAGAACTTAGTGGCTTTTAGTGATCATGGGTGGATATGGTTTGGTTGAGGCTAATGATATAAGGTCTTCTTGCAACGTAGAAACTCCTGCAACATATACATCATTGTTGGCATTTTATCCGTAAATTCATCTCAAAACAAGAAGGATTTACAAAAATAGAAGAAAACATAATTTTCATCATTTAATTGCCAAGTTTATGCATGGGAATGATTGAAACCATTATTTAAGCAACATGAATTTTAATGCAAGACCTAAGATATCAGAAATGCCAATTGAAACCTATCTTCTAAAACTGAAAGATGATGACCTAATTAACAGAAAAACCCTAAATTTCATAAGAAACCAGAATTCTGTCTTTTTGGGTTGAATGGGAATTGTTCCTCAAGCCATGGTCCCAGGAAGGGAGGAATGAGGTAATATCCACTTGTTACCAGTCTTTTTTGAATATTTTGTTATCTCTATAATGCTACTGTTAGAGCTATTCACAAATGGAAGCAAACTAATCAAATCTATCAATGCTTGCAAATTAATAACACCAAAAGTAGTTTAACAACTAACTATGAGATAACCTAAGCATACATATACAATAAGAGGAACATCTACTGCTAGGGTTGGGCCCTAACCCAAGAGCTTCAGTCCTCTGAGTCAACTCAGTGCTGGATCAAGGGAATGCTTCTCATTTTCATTAACATATAAAAAAATATACATAAAAGTGTTTGGTCACAATCCTTCAACTCGAAAACTGCTTAGTTATCATGCACAAAAAATATAAATCATAATGATGCTCTAGGCCTCTTTATTTATACAACTGGAGTTGCCAACAACTTCCTTAAATCTAGGGAGGCTTGGCTACCAATCTTGAGATTAACAGGTTCTTAACTCTCACTGGCTTGGCTGCCAATGATCCTCGTGACTCGACTGCTTGCAACTCCGAGGTGGTGTGATTTGATTGATGCATCTTTGAGTGAGTGAGGAGTTAAGGAGGGAGACCCTATCTCCTATAATATCTCCTACTTGTCTCATTCAAGTTCTTTAACCCTAATTAGCCACAATTTTCTCCCAAAACTTGTAATCAGTGCACATTAGATCACTAAACATGAAATATTAATTTTACTCATCTCATTAAGCAAAATATAATTAAAACGTGTAAAGAATTATGAGAAGTGTTGATTTTAGTAAGCTAGAGGTGCATTAAGGTCCATATATTTTACCCATTAATGAGCCTCATCATCACCTCTTACTGAAAGTGTTGCTCATCCTTTAAAAAACTCAATCTATGTCCATGTCCTTGATCCAAATTTAAACAGGAATGCAACAAATTACAGAGATAACCATAAATACAGAGATCCAACAGAAATAATACTTCATTTCATTAATGTAAAATATTGAAAAATCTTTACAAACATAAATGGAAATAAGCTAGCTCGGGCAATGGTAGCTTATCTCCAAGGAGAGATGTGGCAACTACATGCCTCTGAGTTGTCTTACAATGAGGCTCGAAGGCCTATTTATTGTTGAGAAATAATGGAAAACCATAAACATTCAAAAACCTAACCCTAGGACATGAAGCACCAAACTATGGGCCCCATTTTGGGTAAATTGGTACATCAACTTATCGGGGTCGTAACTTTGGCATACGATCTCTGTTTGACGTGCACAATACCTCGTTAGAAAGATCTATCTGAGGACTACAATTTTGGGATGAGAAACATCAGTCCATGGATCCATATTGTTCCTATTTTTCCAAAAAATACATCGTTTAGGCCCTCAAAATGGCTTTGGAAGGTCAGGACTCGAAAAACTACTAAAAATAGTAAATTGTGCTACAATTAAGGAAACTGAAAAATTGAAAGAAACAATGGTGGGGTCCAAGTGGAATTAGAGGGTGGCTACCAATATCCACCTGGATCATTCCTCCCCCCTTAGGAAGTAATGGTCCCCATTGTGTTGAGTTCCTCCATGAGATGAGGACACATCTGTTGAACTTGGTCCTTGGTGAGCCACTTGCCTTAGTGAAGGAGTTGGCCTACTTTGACAACTCGATACAGTGGATCTTCTGATGGCGAGTGTGCTTGATCTGCATTCCCATGATCTGATCAATTGCAACTTGTTCCATGCAATCTAGATTTAACTTTTTTGGTGTGAGTTGTTCTGTAATGTCGGATGTCTCTAGTAATGGTGGAAAGTATGGTCGAAGGTGGTCCACATTGAACACTAGGTGCAGGCCAAGGAATGGAGGAATGTTGAGCTCAAATGAATTTTCTCCCACTACCTTGGTAATGGTATAAGGACCATATCAGAGTGGTTAGAGTTTCCGATAGGCTTCGGTAAGGCGTTCCTTTTGTAAATGAAACCAGACTTTGTCGCCCTCCTAAAACTTGTGTGGCACTCGATGTTGATCATGTCGTTGCTTATACTTGGCATTTGATTTCTCCAAAATGTCATGGACCTGCTAGCAGATATGTTGGTTGTGCTTAATGAAGTTGTTTGCCTTATCTGTTTTGGATTGGCCATGAGCCAAATCTGCCTGAGTAGCTGCAAATGGCATGGCCACATCAATTGGACATAGTGGTTGGAATCCCAAGTCCACCTAAAAAGGGGTTGTGGCTAGTCAAGTTGTGGAGAGCCCAGTTATAGCTGTGCTGAAAATAGGGGAGGCGATCATCCCATGTGCGTGGATGCTTTGAGTTGTACATGCGCATAATGTGTGCGATCATCCTGTTGACAACCTCTATCTCGCCATTAGTTTGAGGATGGAAGGCTATGGACTTAGTAAGTTTGGTGGCCAACATTGACCAGATTTTGGACCAAAATGTAGTGAGGAACCAACTGTCTTGATCATATATGATAGATTGTGGGATCCTAAAGTGTACCCATGCTCGTTGAAAGAAGATTTTAGTAGTGGCTTTTGCTATGATATTCTTCTTGCAGCCGCCATAATGGCCATCTTCGAGAACCTGTCGACAACCACAAAAACACAATCATTTCCATGCTTAGTAGAAGGAAGGCCCAACATGTAATCCATGGAGATGAATTCCCAAGGTCGACTAGGGGTAGGCAGCGAAGTATAGAGGCCTTGCTTCTTGATGGCTGGTTTGGCAATGGTGCAGACAGTGCAGGATCTGATGTACTTCCCGACATCCTGTCGAAGATTGGGCCAATAGAAATACTTCTGCAGTACTACCATCATTTTTTCGACCCCAAAATTCCTAGTAGCTCGATTGTAGTGTGCTTCCCAAATAATCTTGGCACGCTCGCTTGAAGGAACACAAAGGTGACCCAGGTTGCATAACAGGACACCTTGGAGGTGAAAATACAGAACATGTTGACCCTCCAAGAGTGTTTGGTATGTGTGGCTGAATTCGGGGTTGCTTTTGTAGATAAGTGGCCAATCAGAAGTCTCGTGCCCACAAGAGTTGAGCATGGTGGTTAACGCCATGATTGGTGGTTGACTAAGGAAATATCCAAAATTATTGGTGCTACCCTTCTTATACTTCATATTCAAATGGAATTGTTACAGGTATATGGACCACTTCTGATAGCAATCATTTTGCAACTTCCCTTTGGTCTGTATGAACTGCAAGGGCTGGTGGTCTATGTGAATGATCGTTTCCTTCCTCAAAATGTAATGCTTCCATTGTCGGCAATCCTGCACAATGGAATACATCTCTTTGTCATAAATGGGATACTTCCGGACTGTGTCGAAAAGTGTCTCACTGTGATATGCCATTGGATGCTCGTGTTGAGTAAGGACTGCCCCAATAGCATAGTCAGAGGCATCTGTCTCGATCTCAAATGGTTGTTGCAAGTCTGGTAATGCGAGCACTAGTGTCGAGCAGAGGCGATGTTTCAACTCTGTGAATGCATTCTATTGAGATTCGGACCAAAAGAATTTTGCTTTCTCTCCTCCCTTGGTGACTTGACTCAAGGGCCGAGTGATGCAATTCTGGTAATGCGAGCACTAGTGTCGAGCAGAGGCAATGTTTCAACTCTGTGAATGCATTCTATTGAGATTCACACCAAAATAATTTTTCTTTCTCTCCTCCCTTGATGACTTGACTCAAGGGCCGAGTGATATGAGAAAATCCCAACATGAACCTACGGTAGAAGTTGGCAAGACCCAGAAAGCTGTGGAGCTCTGTTAGAGTGGTTGAAGATGGCCAATCCCGAATGACTTGGATCTTGGCTAGATCCACATGCACCCCCCCGTTCATCAATAATGTATCCCGGATATTGAACTTGGGTCATGCCAAAAGTGCACTTCTCCAAATTGGCACATAACTTGTGTTGTCGCAGTGTTTGGAGAACCGGTCGGATATGGTGGAGGTGCTCTTCCCAACTCTGGCTGAAGATTGGGATGTCGTCCAAATATACCTCTATAAATGAGTCAGTGAATGGCCGCAGGATGTCAACCATTAGCCTC
>APFE031435490.1:49805-70805 GCA_000404065.3 Pinus taeda
ATTACATGAAACTGCATAACTTGAGTATTACTCTATTCATGTCTCAAAATCCCACTAGATGATTTGGCAATTAGTTGAACAATAACATTGTAATGGTACTCAACATGATAACAAAAAAGACACCTAGAATCTTCATAATTAACTTCATTGTTATAATAAAATAAAGGAAAATTCCTTTAAGACGAATAAAGGATAACATGGTTGATTATGTACTCCAAGTTGGGATATCGTCATGCCCTGTAACCAATTATTTTCCCAAGTGAGATGTAATATCCCTAACCCGAAATAATCCTCAAACCCCAGCAAAAACTCCAACCAAATATGTGCAAATGATATAATAACCCAAAAATGACAAAATAACAGTGGTACAACATATAATAATGTAAATAGGAAACATAAGCAGATACTCAAGAAATGCAGTGAGAAATGCTAAGTCTTTTTATTATATTGAGCAATAAAATGAGTACAAGAGGTGAACAGACAGATGGCACCTCGACTTGCACAATGCAAGTGAAGAAATACTCTCAGAATAACAAGGAATGGCCTCTCTGCGTTGATGCTGCTGGAAAACTGTCGCACTACTGCTGCTACTAGAAAACAAATGATGATTTGGGGCTAATCCCCTCCTCGGAAAATGCTAAAACTCTGGAATCGGTCTCTACTTAAGAAACCCAGTAAAACCCAGAAAGCTTTCCTAGAATAGCTGACCCTCGAAAATCGCCCCCTTGGGGATCTGTGCAGTTCCTCAATGCTCTGCGCTGCCACTGAAGAAACCCCTCCAGAACTATGCCAAAAACTCTGCCAAAAATCCTCCAATAAGCGAGGGTTGGTCCCCTACTCAATCACCCAGCATAAATCCCCCTACAAGAACCCCAATCCAACACTACAACCAGAAAGAACTGCGTCCCTCTCTCAGTACTGCGCAACCCTCCAAAACGCTGATGAAACTGTTGCTGAAATGTTGATAAAACTGCTACTGAAATGCCAATGGAAATACCTTGCCCGAGTAGGCACTCAAAGTCCCCCGGGGCTAAGGGTGAGATCTCCGAACGGAGACACTCAATGCACTAAACAATGTTGTAGACTAGCTAAACAGCCAACGTGCTCAGAAGTCGAAACGAATAGCTCAAAATGCACATAACTGAATGATCCAAAATGAAGGGGCTCCTCTCTATTTTATAGCCTCTGCCTCTCAAAATTCCTAGGCTCACCTCCTCTTATGTGAATCCCCTCTTGCCATGTGTTTCTTCCCTCCTGCGCAATCCCTCCATGTGTCTGCGTGGGCCCCATTTATGTGTCCCCCTTTGGCCCCCTTGGCTCCCCTTTAAGTCACAATGTTGTGCTACTAGGAAGTGACTTTTTATTCTTAAAGTGAGTTACGTCCCTCGTCCTCACTTTTTTATTCACAAATAACTATAGAAGACAAAATAGAATATTCCAATTAGCCATGGCTAATTAGGAATATTACAGTCTCCCCCGGCAAAATGTTGCTTATCCTCAAGCAACTGAAGTGATGGATGCTGCAAGATCTTCTCACTCTCCCAAGTGGCATCCTCATCCGAAAAATTCTTCCACCTCACCAAGAATTCCCGAACCATCCTGCTCAGCAGCTGCCTCTCCCTGGTATCAATGATAGCCTCTGGCTGCAATACCAAATGCCCCTCGTCATCCATGGGTGGTAGCTCATTTGTCACTGTCACCTACTACCCCAATGCCTTTTTCAGGCATGATACATGGAAAACGTTATGAATCTTGCTGCCTTGGGGCAGCTCCAACTCATCTACAACCTATCCAACCCTGGGTATCACCCTATACGACCCATAAAAGCAGGGCTTGAGCTTCTCAACCCCCTTCTGATTTAGTGACGACTGTCGGTATGGTTGTAATCTTAGGTCAACCATGTCCCCTACCTTGATCTGTTTCTCCACCCGACCCCTATCAGCATACAACTTCTGCTGGTTCTATGTTGTAGTCATGTTATCCTTGAGAGCTCGGAGAATATCTTGACTCTCTTGGATCCAAATCTTGGCTCTGGGAGCCTTACTATCACCAAACACCACGTCAGGAAAAGATAAAGGATGATACCCATATAAGGCATATAATGGTGACATACCAATGGACATGTGATGTGAAGTATTGTAGTAGTACTCCCCTAGATGCAGCCATCTCAACCATGCTCGTTGCTGCCCACTGACATAGTTACGCAAGTAGCCCTCTAGCCACTTGTTAACTATCTCTGTCTACCCATCTGTCTGTGGGTGATAATTGGTACTTGGTTTCAACTCTGTCCCCACCAACCAGAAAAGCTACTACCAAAACCCGCCTATGAAACAACTGTCCCTATCACTAACGATGGTCTTAGGCAAGACCGTATAGCCTGAAGATCTCTCTAAAGAACAACTCGACCGCCTGTGCTGCTGTATAGTGTGCGGATATGGAAAAAAAGTGTGCGTACTTCATCAGTCGGTCAATGACGAAAAAGATGCAATCCTTGCCCTATACCATGGGCAACCTTGTGATGAAGTCCATCGAAATACTCTCCCATTCCCCTCCGGAATGGGAAGAGGTTGCAATAATCCTGCGGGATGGCTCATCTCTCCCTTGTTCCTCTAGCAAGCATCGCACTCCCGGATGTGCTGGAGTACATCCTCCTTGAGGCCCTTCCATGAGAACCTCTCCCTAATGGCCCTGTAGGTTTTGGTAAACACATGATGTCCTGCCAATGGTGAATCATGTGATGCCTGGAGTATCTTCTTCTTGAGCTGAGACCCCTCAGTCAAGAAGATCCGGTCCCTGTAATAGATGATCTCATCGACCACCCTTTACCTATAATTTGCCATCTGCCCATCCAGAACCTCACATGCAAACCTGTCCTTGGAGTACTCTACTAAGAGTCGAGCCCTCCAGTCTGTATCCAAGCTCATAAGAGACAACGTAGCTGGTCTACATGAAAGGGCATCTTCTACCACGTTGTTCTTACCCTTGACATACTCAATGTCAAAGTCATATGCTTGGATATTGCTGATCCACTTCTGTTGCCTCTCTTGTAGCTGCTTCTGCTCCAAAAAGAACTTGAGGCTGTTGTGATCAGTCCTCACCCTGAACATGTTACCCACCAAATACTGCCAGTACTTAGCCAATGCATGCATGATGGCCAACATCTCCTTGTTGTATATATAATACAACCTCTCGTGTGAAAGGAGCTTCCAGCTCTCAAAGGCTATAGGGTGACCTCCCTGCATCAACACTGTGTCGATCCCCTCTCTAGACGCATCACACTCCAAAACAAATGGCTGCGTAAAGTCTGGAAATGAAAGCACTGGGCAGCTGCTCATAACCTCCTTGAGCCTATCAAAGGCTCGATGCGTCGTATTTGACCAACTAAATGCCCCCTTCCTCTCCAAATCTGTCAGGGGTGCAGCAAGCTGCGAGAAACCTTTGACAAACTTCCGGTAGTAAGTACAAATGCCAATGAACCCTCGAAGTTTCGTCACATTTCTCAGCTCTGGCCATTTTCTGATGGCCCTGATCTTCTCCTCGTGGACTCTCACTCCATCCACCCTTATGATGTGTCCTAGATACAACATCTCCGTCAACCCAAACTCACACTTGGAGAGTTTGGCATAAAACTGCTGCTCTTGTAAGATATGCAATATTGTCTCAATGTGCTGGAGATGCTCCTCCCAAGTCCTACTATAAATGAGAATGTCATCAAAGAATACCAACACAAAATTCCTCAAGTGACTACGGAAGATGTGATTCATGCAGGACTGAAATGTAGGGGGGCATTGGTTAGCCTAAAAGGCATCACCAAGACCTCAAAATGCCCATAGTGACACCTGAAGGCGGTCTTGGAAATGTCCTACTCCCTCACACGAATTTGATGGTACCCAGATCTCAAATCAATCTTTGAGAAGAATCGTGCTCCCCTCAACTCGTCCATCAGTTCATCGATCCTAGGTATGGGGTACCTGTTCTTCAGGGTCTTCTTGTTCAGGGCCCTATAGTCAATGCACATCCTCAATGTACCATCCTTCTTCTTCACCAACACCACAAAAGAAGCAAAAGCACTCATGCTCGGTCGAATGTGCCCAAGAGCCAGCAACTCTTGGATAGCCTGCTCAATCTCATCCCGATAGGCCATGGGGTGCCTATAGGGGGTGGTGATCACTGCCTGGATGCCCTACTCAAGCTCGATAGTGTGCTCAAACCCCCGATCTGGTGGTTATCCTGGTGGAATCTTCCCAAACACTATGGCATACCGATTAAGGATGGACTGTATCTCTGGATGTACCGTCTGCCCTGTAGTCCTTGCCTCTAATGCACACAGCTACACCACCCACTCTATGTCTCCCTTCCTGAAGACTGCCTCCATCCGATGAGCCGACATAGTCTGAGGTGGATATGTGTGCTATCCTCGTATCTTCTCATGCCTCCATGTCTTCTCATCATCCCACTCCATCTCTAGGGTCTTCCAATCCGTCGTGATCTTCCCTAGAGTAATAAGCCATTGAAAACCTAGTATCATGTTGGTGTCCGGGATATCGACCACGAAAAAGTGGTCAGTCAATGTGTAGGTGCCCATCGTCATTGAAAGCTCTAGAACATAATGAGCACACATCATGATCTGATCTCTTGGGACCAATACTAAAAACCCATCGAAGCTCTTTCTCTGTATACCTTTCTGCTCAACCATCTGTGCATTGATGAAGTTGTGGGTTGCCCCACTGTCAACCAAAACCGATACATGCTGGCCACATACTGTCCCTCGTACGCGTAGCATCAGATACATGGGAACTCCTCGCAACGCTGCAAGGGCCCCTCCAGTGGGTGCAAAAGATGCACCACCTGCTACTGGTGGTGGAGGTGGCAAAGGTCCCTGTATGGCATGGCTATCTCCTGCCTCCTCTTCCTCATCCTCTTCTTCACTGCTCTCGTAGAAGACCTCAATAAAATGTGCTTTGCTAGCAGCACATCTATGTCCCAGTGCCCACAACTCCTGACATGTGAAGCACAACTGCTTCTTCTTTAGCTCCCTCTTGACATCGTCCTCAATCTATACTCATCCTGGATTCCCCTTTGGAGGTGGAATCCTCACATCCTTCCCCTTAGACTGAAAAGGCTGTCTTTGGGGGTAAGGTGTCTGGGTCCTAGGTAAAACATCCTGTAAGTCCCGAGTTCGGCTAATAGTTTTCTGGAGCATGGCTGGTCTAGTGGATCGGACTAGACCCCGAAGGGGATCTGCTAACCCCTCAACATACATATAGACCCTCCTTGCCATGGATAGGTCTGGCACCATCATGGAGACCCTCAAGAAATCTGCAATCTAGGTCTCTGGGCTCCCTATCTGTTTGAGCCTCGTCAGCTCAACAAAATGTTGCTTTGGATCCCTCCGATCAAATCGCTCCATCAATCCCCTGGTAAACTCCGCATATGTCATCACTGTAGAGTGCCCAAGTGTAACCATCCCGTGAAACCACCAATCCTGGACCTTGCCATCTAAATGCAATGTTACCACCTTGATGGCCTCTGACTTCAACATCTGGTTAAGCTGGAAATAAATGTCTAGCTTCTCCACCCAAGACTTCACCAAACTGTTTGATGAACCATAAAACATAGGCAAGTGGAATCTACTTTCTGCATGGTGGGTGTCACCATCATGGTAATGCCGGTTTCCTCTATGATGATTGTGGGGCCTACTATCCCGCTAGAGCTGAAAAAAGTCTCTGAATGAAAGAGCATCCCTGAACTCCTGCCCATATGCCTGGTACTCTGCAAAATAATCACCCATATGGCCGAGCTCTGCCTCCTGCTGGGCTTCAACCCCCGTGTCTGCTCCTAAGAACGTGGGCATGGTAGAGTGTGTAGTGGCATGCGAGGCCACCTGCTGTGCAGTATCACGCTGCTCTGGCAAATGATGGGATGCACATGATCCCTCACTAATCTGAAAAACCCGTGGGCTCTCACGCTATCTAGCCTCTACTGCTGTGAATCTCTTCCCCATCACCTCAATCTGCCTTGACAGATCCTACACTGATTTGAGGAGCATATCGCAAATATTTTCCCATCCTCGTCTGCCATCTGCTCTGCGTCCACTACTGGCTCTCTCTGTTCTGCGTCTACCACAAGTTCCTCCTATTCTGCGTCCGCCACAAGAACATAGTCTCCCTCTCCGTAGATATTCTCCAACCTAGGTCCAATGCCTTTGTATCTCCTACCTCTGTAACAAATGTAAGGTTTTTCCCCCGGTGTCATAGATTGCTAGCTCCACAGGCTGAGCCAAATCTATGCTCTAATACCACTGTAATATCCCTAACTCGGGATAATCCTCAAACCCTAGCAAAAAATCCAACCAAATATGTGCAAATGATATAATAACCCAGAAATGACAAAATAATAGTGGTATAACATATAATAATGTAAACAGGAAATGTAAGCATATACTCAAGAAATGCAGCGAGAAATGCTAAGCCATTTTATTATACTGAGCAATAAAATGAGTACAAGAGGTGAACAGACAGATGGAACCTCGGCTTGCACAAAGCAAGTGAAGAAATACTCTCAGAATAACAGGGAATGGCCTCTCTGCGTGGATGCTGCTGGAAAACTGTTGCGCTGCTACTACTGCTAGAAAACAAATGATGATTTGGGGCTGCTCCCCTCCTCGGAAAATGCTAAAATTCTGGAATCGGGCTCTACTCAAGAAACCTAGAAAAAACCTAGAAAGCTTTCCTGGAATAGCCGACCCCCGAAAATCGCCCCCTTGGGGATTTGCGCAGTTCCTCAATGCTCTACACTGCCACTGAAGAAACCTCTCCAGAAATATGCCAGAAACTCTGCCAAAAATCCTCCAATAAGCAAGGGCTAGTCCCCTACTCGATCACCCAACATACATCCTCCTGCAAGAACCCCAATCCATCACTACAGCCAGAAAGAACTGCGTCCCTCTCTCAGTACTGCGCAGCTCTCCAAAACGCTGATGAAGCTTCTACTGAAATGCTGATAAAACTGCTGCTGAAATGCCAATGGAAATACCTTGCCCGAGCAAGCACTTGAAGTCCCCTGGGGCTAAGGGTGATATCTCCAAACAGAGACACTCAATGCACTAGACAGTGCTGCAGACTAGCTAAATAGCTAGCGTGCTCAGAAGTCAAAACGAATAGCTCAAAATGCACATAATTGAATGATCCAAAATGAGGGGGCTCCTCTCTATTTTATAACCTCTGCCTCTCACAATCCCTAGGCTCACCTCCTCCCATTATTCCCCTCTTGCCACATGTTTCTTCCCTCCTGCACAGTCCCTCCATGTGTCTGTGTGGGCCCTATTTCTGTGTTCCCCTTTGGGCCCCTTGGCTCCCCTTTAAGTCACAACATTGTGCTACTAGGAAGTGATTTTTTATTCTTAAAGTGAGTTATGTCCCCCATCCTCACTTTTTTATTCACAAATAACTATAGAAGGCAAAAATTGGACAAAATCGAATATTCCAATTAGCCATGGCTAATTAGGAATATTATAGATCACAAATTTCAAAACCTAAGAAATAAGAGCTAGTGTGTTGATTCCCCGATTGAAATCCATTGAGCATTAAATTGGCTAGTCAAACTTAAATATAATTTTTTTGAATGTTGTGATTATGGAATAAGATCTAACTATATTAAGATGAATTTAAACTTTCTCTTTGAAACATTATCCTTTAGTTGATTGCAAACTTACCTTATCCTATCCTTACTTTCATTAACCATATTTTTTTAGAATCGTAATTAATGCATATATAAGCTCATCTACTAGCAATTTGAGTGGTATATTAATAATAATTAGATACTACGAGAAATTTGTGCAACATGTTAAATTCATGTAATATCAATATCTCTAACCATGTTAAAATAAACCTTGAGTTATTGTTTCTTATATAAAAAAAAAAAAATATTATTTATATTTTCCCCTGAGGACCCTCCATGTCCGTGTCCACATGTGGATTGAGTCAATACTCTTAGTTTTTGGCCCACCTCCAGATTTCTTCTTGTGCGGGTTTGGTCTCACACAAGCCCCACACAAATATTGTTTGGGCTTGGGCATTGTTCAAGCCTCACACAATATTGTTCATACTTGGCCTTGTTTGGGCCCTGCACAATTTTGTTTGGCTTCGCACATTCAAGCTTTGCGCCTTTGATTCATGCACTCACTCCCGAAGGCCAAAACTATTAAACAATAAACTGGATGATTGCATGGATTAATGTAATGGTCAAATCATGCAGCATATTGGAGTAGTTAACATGCTTCAAGAACTTGTTGTTAAACTCACGTTTTGTCGTGTTAGGATGATCATTCAACTCATCTTTAAATACAAGCACCATTAATGTTAATTGACAACTCCTTTGCTTCCAGAAAGTCACATGTTGGCGGGTGAAAGCAATTATCCAGAATGGGTTATTATCAGAATTAGCATTGAAGTCACAATTTTCAACATATCCTTGCAGCCTACCATTTTTCACCAGTGGCGATAGATAACGATAAGCAAGAAGAATGCTACCCAAGAACAAGCACAACCTTCAATAATTAAATATAACAATCACTGTCAAAAACATGCAAGATTCGTCTTCTCAATTCCATTGAAATACATACTATAATCGCTTTGTATTTTTGGTTTTCAAGTTCGA
Source organism: Pinus taeda (assembly GCA_000404065.3). Lineage (NCBI taxonomy): Eukaryota > Viridiplantae > Streptophyta > Pinopsida > Pinales > Pinaceae > Pinus > Pinus taeda. The sequence goes on from APFE031435490.1 coordinate 58,464, forward strand.
TTAATGACTTTTCTGATTTATTTTTGTAATGCATGGTACATAATGATTAAGAATTATTATTTATGTATTTCTCTCATTTGAGCCCTGCACAAATACTGTTCAGGCCTAGGCCTCATTCGAGCCCCACAATGTTTTTAGGATTTGGCCTCGTTTGACCCCGCACATTGTTTTTCAGCCTCGCACATCCAGGCCCGACACTTTTGGATATCCTGCCACTATGCGAGGTCCCATGTATATGTGAAAGAAAAACCTACATTTTCGAATAGTGAACCCCCACATAAATTATCATGAAAAACTTCACTACAACCATGTAGTGTGCATTTAAAGTTTTCAAGTTCATCCATATACAACCCATTTTCTCCTATAAATCCTGATCCTTCATCACTTTTTCTCAATCAAAATATTGTAATATCAATTTCTTTTGTGAGGATTTTCTATATTTCTCACCATGGCTTTTGTTGAATATTAGATCAAGAAATAAAATTCCATTATAATTAGAGGAGATAACAATTTGTCGATTAGTTGAACAATAACATCATAATGGTACTTAACATGATAACCATTAATACACCTAGAATCTTCATATTTAACTTCATTGTGTTAATCAAATAAAGGAAAAGTCCTTTAGGAGGACTAAAGGATAACACTCAGTGTGGTTGATTTTGTACTCCCGAGAGATCATCATAGCATGCAACCAATGCTTTTTCCAAGTGACATCATGATGAGCACCAATATTGTAGTAAGGATGTTGTAACTCTTGGGGTTACCAACTTTACTTCATCAATCCAGGGTTCATACAAACTTGGAGGTGACAATGATGTATACACAAATAGATGCAATGGGTCCACTCTTTTTCACTATTGATATGGGGCGATAGACCACTAGGGTTTATCAAACCAATCTTCTATTGATTAGAAGAAGTCTCATTACCAATTGAAAGAGTAGAATTTTACTCTAATTGAGAGAATTGAAATGCTACTTACTGCAGTAATGAAAGATTAAAAGAAATGCCTAGAAAACACATAACTCATCTAGTTGTTTGTTGATATACCTTGCTTGCAAAAGAACTCTAATTTAACACGTGAAGTTTTAACTAGCCTACGCATAAAGTCTAATATAAACAAGCACTTAACTGATGTGTGCATGAATAAATATAAATAACTTTTTTTCTTTTCATCTTTTTGTAACAATGTAAATGCTAACCCTTCTTGGTTGCATGGCAGGTGAGATAGGTGTGGAGGGAGATGAGTGCAATGGTTCAGATGGCTTGGGAGGCAAGCAGGGGTCTACTCCTAGCTTTAGTGATTATTTTTTCACAATTTGGGCTCAAAACGGGCCACTACAAGTTTTCCTACAGGATGTCTACAGGATGTCCTAGTTCACCAATAGGATCCCTTATTTTCCTACAGGAACGGGCCGAAAGAATAGGGAGTGGTTTGAAAGGTGGTATGGAGCTTGGAGAAGGTGAGTAAGGAGGAAATAAGGCAAGGGAGTGGTAGGAACTCATTCAGAACTCAAACCAAAGCTTTAGGATGGTTGGACTTGCTCAATAAGCATGGAAAGTTTTCCTTGTAAAACAATAACTTGAATTGAGAACTTAGTGGCTTTTAGCAATCATGGGTGGATATGATTTGGTTGAGGCAGATGATATAAGATCTTCCTGCAATGCAGAAACTCCTGTAACATATACATCATTGTTGGCATTTATCCATAAATTCATCTCAAAACAAGAAGGATTTACAAAAATAGAATAAAACATAATTTTCATCATTTAATTTCCAAGTTTATGCATGGGAATGATTGAAACCATTATGGAAGCAACATAAATTTTAATGCAAGACCTAAAATATCATAAATTTCAATTGCAACTTATCTTCTAAAACTGAAAGATGATGACCCAATTAGCAGAAAAACCCTAAATTTCATAAGAAACCATAATTCTGTCTTTTTGGGCTAAATGGGAGTTGTTCCTCAAGCCATGGTCCCAGGAAGGGAGGAATGAGGTAACATCCACTTGTTATCGGCCTTTTTTGAATATTTTCTTATCTCTATAATGCTATTGTTAAAGCTATTCAAAAATGGAAGTAAACTAATCAAATCTACCAATACTTGCAAATTAACAACACCAAAAGCAATTTAACAACTAACTATGTGATAACCTAAGCATACATATATAATAAAAGGAACATCTACTGCTAGGGTTGGGCCCTAACCCAAGAGCTTCATCCCTCTCAGTCAACTCAGTGTTGGATCAAGGGAATGCTACTCATTTTCATTAATATATCAAAAAAAAATACATAAAAGTGTTTGGTCACAATCCTTCAACTCGAAAACTGTTGAGCTATCTTGCACAAAAAATCTGAATCCTAATGAAGCTCTAGGCCTCTTTATTTATACAACTGAAGTTTCCAATAACTTCCTTAAATCTAGGGAGGCTTGGCTACCAATATTGAGATTAACTGATTCTTAACTGTCACTAGCTTATTTCTCAATGATCCTCATGACTCAGCTACTTGCAACTCCGAGCTGGTGTGATTTGATTGAGGGATCTTCGAGTGAGTGAGGAGTTAAGGAGGGAGATCCTATCTCCTATAACCTCTCCTGCTTGTCTCATTCGAGTTCCTACTCCCTAATTAGCCACAATTTTCTCCCAAAACCTGCAATCAATGCACATTAGACCACTAGACATGACATATTACTTTTACTCATCTCATTAAGCAAAATATTATTAAAACATGTAAAGAATTATGAGAAGAGATGATTTTAGTAGGCTGGAGGTGCATTAAGGTCCATATATTTTACCCATTAATGAGCCTCATCATCACCCCTTACTGGAAGTGTTGCTCATCCTCTAAGAAACTCAATCTATGTCCATGTCCTCCATTTCTTTGGTGGATTTCTTGACATTCCATGCTTCTATTGTAGCCCCTTCCAACTGTGAATAAAACCCTGCATTCTTCTCTATCTCCTTCCACTGATTTATTTTTTTTTCTTCTTTTCTTCCTTCCAACATACCTAAAAGCAATGATGGATTGAGCTTCAAGCCAATCCAATTGACTTTGAGTCTTTGTAATTCTTGCTTATACATTGGGTTTCTATTTAGTGCCTCCTTCATTATGTCAGGAGAATGATATTCTATGATTTTTAGGTTGTAAGGTAAGGTGTTCCATCTCCTTTGGCAGGCTTGTTTCCTGTCATCTCCTAGCAATCTTAGCATGTCTTCAAAATGTGTGACTGCCTATTCTTGTACAACAAGGTATCTTGGTGCAAGTTTGGGATCATTTTCAATGAGGTTGTGAGTGTTGATGACAACTATTGGGTTAGACTATTCTGCTCTAATCATAAGGGGTTTTGCTTCTTCTTTTGTTGATACCTTTTTCATTTATGTAGATCTTGCCTCCTTATGATTCATCCAAGATGCCAAGGCCATTAATTGTAAATCCCCTAGCTTTGGATTTGGGGCCCACACATTTAAATTTGTTAAAGCTAAATTGTGTATATAGAACTTAGATATCTTTGCTCTATCCTCCAAGGTGCTTTGATCAAAGAGGTCAATGAATTTTCTGTCATCTTGGAAAGCCATAGTTCCTTTTTGTTATAGGGTATTTATATGGAATTCTAGCCATTGTTCCTTAAGGTATAAAGCATATGACTCTGTTGGCATCCTGCGCTGGATTGCCTCCATGGACAAACTGGCCATAGTTGCCAATTAGCCTTCCTTTTCTTGTAGCTACTTCCTTAGCCATGTGTTCTCAACCTCCAACTAAGATTTCATTATTGCTTCTATATCTCTTATGCTACTTAGTTCTCTGCACATTTCCTACAATTTCTCTTCCATGTGGCATACATCCTCTACCCCTTTTGATTTAGAAATTTTCATCCACCTATGTGTCATTTCCATCACTTTTTCAAGTTCAAAGAATAGAGGAATGGAAAACTTTTGTGGTATCACCCTACCTCCTTCAATGAATTTGTAGTAGGAGCTGAGGTTTGGTTTTGGGCTAGGTTCCTTTAGTTCCTGGGCCTCTTCCTTCGTTTCTTCTTGAGTAATTCCTTCCTGGTCTCTTTTTTGTGTTTCCTGTAGGTTTGACATGGTTTCCTGTAGGATTGTCTCTGCTTCCTGTAGGTATGACTGTGTCTCCTATAGGAGACCTTTTCCTTTTATTGAGGTTGAACTGGTGACATGCCTCCTAACATAGGTGATTTGAGACTTGGGAGAAGCTTGTTTTGATGTTCCTTCTCCTTCCTTTTTCCCTATAGGATCTACTTTCTCTTGTTGTTTTGGTGAGTCTTCTATGACAATTGGAGTTTCGGTAGGGGTTTGAGGTCTCCCTTGTCTAATCCTGGTGCTCTTTCTTGTCCTGAAGTAAAGTGGAGTTTGTCTTTGTCTCTTTCCCTTTGATTTGACAGGTGTAATTGGGGCAGTTAGAGTAGCTGCTGCCTCTTTCTCTATAGGCTCTGGAGACACTCTTGATGATTCTTATTCTTCCATGCTCTGAGTTGTAGACTTCTATTCATCCTTCTATCCTTCATCCTCTTTTCCACTTCCTTTTTCATCCTCTTCTTTGTCTCCTTTTTCCTCTTCCTCTGTTTCTTCATTCTTCCCATCGGTTTCTTCTTTTGTTTCCTCCTTTGTTTCTTCTTCATTTTCTTCCTCTGTTTCTTCTTCATTTTACTCCTCTATTCCTTCTTCCTTGTCATCCTCTATTTCTTATTCCCGCTCAGTAGCAGTAGGGTTCTACCATACTCAATCGCTTGAATTTCTCCTTCTTCTTGGATGTCTATAAATGTTGTCCATGCAATAGGGATTCTTAAGTTGTGTAGAGCATATTCAAGGATGAATTTGATCAACCCATGATGGGATAGCTGCTAATGTTTTCCTTCTTGTACCTTGATACTCATGTCTATCATTGATTGTAATAGAAAACAAGGTATACCAAGTTTGTTATGAGGAGGTGTGTTCTCTCTAAATCTCAGATCTTGGAGGAGTTTGAAGTGGTATCCATACACTACACTATACTACCTTCACACGAAATATATTTGATGATGTGGTAACTAACTTCATTCCAAGGGTATGGAATTCTCTCCCTTCTCAAGGGTATGTGGTTCTTCTCACTAATGTTAACATTTTCCTTGAATTTTTAGATTAATGCTTTGCTTTCTAGAAAGGATATCAAGGATCTGATGGCACAAGCTTCAATCATGATGGTTTTTGCTCACTCAAGTCAACAAATTTACACCATAGCAACGTCTAGCACATGAAGTGAATTTTATTTTGAATGTTTATGTGGTAGTTGGCTTTCCTACTTTTTAAATTGGACATATAAATCAGAGTCTGTAGTTCAAATGTTTCATCAGAGTCTTTTTGGAAGTATTTATGTTTTGGCCATCCGCATGGGGTCTACAACAGTTAAATTACATTTGGTTATTATTGTAAATTGAGTCCTCAATCATATTTTAGGAATTTCCTTTCAATGCTTTCACTAAACGACATTAACATTAATTACTATCTGTAAAGGCTTTTGGACATGTGATGGTAGTTTGTTTTTAAATTATTTGCAACTTTATTGAGATATGTGCTTCTGGTAGATTGTTTGGGTGATGGCACTTTTCTTTCTTATTTTTGCCTAAATTGATATACATGTGTTTGATGGGCCTTGCAATGTGTGCATATGATCCAAGGGCTATTTTAAGGTGAATGGTATCTGATTTTTTGCAACTTTTGGATCAATAAAAATTTGATAGGGTGAATGGTATGCAAATTTTAATTGATTTTATTTTTCCAAAGAAAGAATGCATATGTTTCTATTTCATGGCTTAGAAAAGGAAAATACATAGAAAAGTGCTTATAGCATGACATATCACCTCCAAAAAGGAAAATAAGGCCACTTGGTGGCCACTTTTCACAAACTTTCATATAGAATATACCTATGATCTCTCCCGGGAACATAACTAGAAGAAAAAAATATGTGTTGTTGAGTGAGGCAGGTTGTGAATGTGATGCAGGGTTACCCCTGCTTTATCCACAGTTTGCATGGATTATGCACATATCCTGTCTGTCCCATGAATTTTAACTTTGTCAAGTCAATCCTTCTTTAAGGAATGGTTTAAGGCCCCTCTTATTACTCCTCTATGAAATGATTAATTAGACTAACCATAGTCTAACTTAACCCATCCTTTCCTTCCTATCAGGACTCTACACTCCTCTTTAGTTAAATCTTAGTTAACCTTTGGTTAAACCTTAAGCTTCACATATATAACCAATCCCCTCTTTATACCTTGGTTATATTGCTTACCAATAAACCATCAATTGGCTTGTTATTTCTATTATAACACTCGTATAATATAAATACACATAAACTTACGTAAACTCACCTTTTCCACTTTTCCATAGCCTTGGCACATTTCTCGAGGTTCCACCTTAGCATAGTCACAATCTCCACTGTCGATCTGATTCTAGGTCCGACGGTCATTATCTTTTATGATCACGAAAGCTGCTTGATGGTCCTCCATCACTGATCTGCACTTAGTGGATCCGATGGTCCACAACAATATCTGGTGGACAACTTGCCCGACACTTAACTGACTTTACAGACCCACTGGGAATTATAAACTCCCAATCTATTAAAGTTCGGGTCTGATTTCTTAATTAAAATCCGATTACTTTAACACTCGATATCCGTTGGATGATGAGATCTCTTGATCCTGCGGTTTGCGGGTATTAAACATACACACGTTTTAATTTCCCTTCGAACCCTGTAGTGGACTTCGATCTCAACGTTGAATCTGAGATCGACGGTGAGGATTAAATACGAGACTTCGACCCCGATTATCAATAGCCATACTTCCTGCCTCCACATTGATCTTCGTTGATCATCCCTTTGGATCTCCACCGTTCATTCTCAACAAATCTCATTCGTTGATCACTCCGATCTAACAGCTCCTATGCATTCACCCTTCATCTGTCTCTTCACTTTGGATTTGTGTTGTTTCTTTAATGTTTATGTGGTTTCGGGTTTTTCAAAGGTTTTTTCCTTTTGTTGTTCCGCTGCTCAATTCACTTTTGCTTAAGCTTAACTCTATGAATTCTTAACCTTGATCATTCCATATGCTATATATGTTATATATTTTCCATACGCTATATATGATATATATTTTCCATATGCTATATATGTTATAAACTCACCTTTTCCGCTTTTCCATAGCCTTGGCACGTTTCTCGAGGTTACACCTTATCGCAGTCACAATCTCCACTGTCGATCTAATTCTAGATCTAATTGTCATTATCTTTCCCGATCACCAAAGCTACTTGACAGTCATCCACCGTTGATCTGCACTTAGTCGATCCGATGGTCCACAACAATATCGGCTGGACAACATGCCCAACACTTAACCGACTTTATAGACATGATGGGAATTATAAACTCCCAATCTATTAAAGTTTGGGTCCGATTTCTTAATTAAGTTCTGATTACTTTAACACCCGATATCCATTGGATGATGAGATCTCTCGATCCTGCAGTTTGGGGGTATTCAACATACACACATTTTAATTTCCCTTCAGACCCTGCAGTTGACTTCGATCTCAGCATTGAATCTGAGATCGACAGTCAAGATTAAATACAGGACTTCAACCCCGATTATCAGCAGTTGTACTTCCTGCCTCTGCATCTGATATCTGTTGTTCGTCCCTTTGGATCTCCACTGTTCATTCTCAACAAATCTCATTCGTTGATCACTTCGATCTAACAGCTCCTGTGCATTCACTCTTCATCCATCTCTTCACTTTGGATTTGTGCCATTTCTTTAATGTTTATGTGGTTTCAGGTTTTTCAAAGGTTTTGTCCTTTCGCTGTTCCGCTGCTCAATTCACTTCCGCTTGAGCTTAACTCTATGAATTCTTAACCCTGATCATTCCATATGCTATATATGGTATATATTTTTCATGAAGGTTGTGGAGCTTGTTATGCTTGTTATTGGTACTCATTGCTGGCCATAATTGTTTTACTTCAAACAGCTTATGTATGTCTGCAGGATGAAAACATGGAACTTTTCCTCGCATACTTTGACACAAGGGTGATGGGTAAACCTTTGTTAGTTACAGTTAATATGAGTCTGATTATATGTTTTTTGAACAAATTATAAAATAAGATCATACAATTTATGATTGCAGGATAGTAGAGAGTGTGGGAGAAGGCGTGACAGTTATATTAAGGTTGGAGACCATGTAATTCCCTTGTTAACAGGAGAGTGTGGAGATTGTGTGTTCTATAAATCTAAGAAGACTAATCTGTGTGATAAATTCAAAATCGATCTCACAAGGAAAGTGATGAGAAACGATGGAAAGACACGTTTCTCAATCAAGGGATTGCCCATTTACCATTTCATGTCCACTTCTACATTTAGCGAATACACAGTTGTTGACTACGCTTACGTTGCCAAAATAAATCCAGAGGCTTCACTTGACAAAGCATGCTTGTTTGGTTGTGGAATAGCCACTGGTATATTTACTGTGACTTTTTTAATGCATCTAAGTCTCAATTTTGGAGCTATAATATTCAACTTACAATTATAATGAGAAATATCTCTTTTAATTGTTCAGGTGTTGGAGCTGGTTTCAACACAGCTGACATCCAAAGTGGATCAACTGTGGCCATTTTTTGACTCGGTACCATTGGCCTTGCTATCACTAATATCGTCTTGACACTAGTTTAGTTTTATGTGATATTCTCTACAAACAATTTCATATTTCATGATATTCTATAAAGTGTACTCATTATGTTTTCATGGGCACTCTGTAGGTCACAGTGGGTGCAAGAATGAGAGGTGCCTCCACGATAATTGGTATTGACACAAATTCAATCAAGTTCATCAAAGGTAAAATGGATTCTCCTATAAAGATCAAACAACCATACATTTTCTGAGTCCTAATTATGTAGAACCAACTAAAATGAATATCATCATAACTAAGACTAGGGAATTAAGTAGAAACTCACCAATTAAATTCATTTCCAGTCTAGGCCTAGGAGGTCTCCTTTGGTTGATGTAGCAAAGCTGATCAGTGACCCCTTCATCTCCTTGATATAAAACTTTGAGTTCAGGTAAAGAAGGGCACTTGTCTGTGGAGCTGTTTTCTTCACAGACTGAGCAAATTTCAATACATTTCAATGGACATTTGTTCCTAGGATGCCTCCTGCTGCATCTAGGACAAAAGATGGCCAAGGATATCTATGCTTCCTCTTGCTTCCTTTTGATGTTCATGGTGTCCAATTTCAAGGCAAGAGTTTGCAGCATCTCACTTTTGAAATCTTCCACCATAGTTCCAATTTCACCCTTGATGGATGAGTTGGAATATGATGTACTAGCCACAAGTTGACTACTCCTACCCTTTTTCCAGGCTACCCTAGAATGGTTTCTAAAGATAGTGTTGATATCCTCATAGAGTAATTGGTAGATATCTCCTCCTGCTAACAAATGTAAGGTATCCAGATGATCTTCCCTTACTCCTTTGAGCAGAACTAGCTTTAGTGTCCCGAGGTCAAGTGTGCAGCTGACCCTTTTGTAACTGAGTTGGGATCTTTCTTCATAGCCTTCTAAGGATTCATCCTGGCCCATGGTCATCCTGAAAATATCTTCTTTAGTATCCTTTGACCTACAGTAGTCCCTATATTTGTTGTTAAAAACCCACTGCATCTGAGCCCAAGTTGTGATGCTATCTCCAGGTAAACCCATGAACCAACACAATGCTACATCCTTGAGGGTAGATGGAAACAATTTTAACTTTTTCTCATCATTTGTATACTCATAGCTTCGGAATATAACAACAAACTCAAATAGGAAAGTGTCAAGGTCTTCTGTGGTCAAGCCATGGAAATGAGGTAGGGCATAGGGGCTTATATTCTTCATCTTAGTGTCCCCATTGGTTTCCCTGATGGGGAAGGAACCCTCAACTCTCTCTCTATTCCCTCTGTCATTTTGGTTTTCAGTCATTGGTTCAATAGGAATGGGTTCCTCTTCTTCTTCTTCCCCTGTAGGTTTTTAAAATATGCCAGGTTGCTCACCTAAAGGTTACTCCAGTTCACAACCACTGAACAAGAGAGAAGGTTGGTTGTTGGATGCAGTAGGGGTATTTGGCAAGAAGTTCCCTAAATTGTCCCTACTCCTACAAGTCATGAAAGGAAATGTTTTTGGGTTGGTTTTTGTAAGATTTTTTTAAGCCGGAAAGTACTTTGTAGAAATGAAATTGCTGATTGAATGAAAACTATTGACAAAAAAAACTATTTGTTGAATTGAAATTCTACTTGTAGAATGGAAGGGAAAGCAAATAATGACAATTGAAAGAAAGGAAGCCACTAGAATAATTTTGCAGAAATAAACTAATGGCAGAAAATTGGAGACTAGAAATAGAAGAAAAGGAAGAAGTAATCACATTCTACTCAAACAACTCCCTGGCAACGGCACCAAAAACTGATGAGCGTCATTATTGCAACAAGGTCGTTGCAACTCATGGGCTACCAACTTTACTTATCAACCCAGGGTTCATACAAAATTGGAGGTGACAGTGCTATATGCACAAGTAGAAGTGAAGGTCATGCCTATTGTCACTTGTTCATTTGGAGAGAGACCCCAGGGGTTCCAAGCCAGATATCTATAGAGTCAGAAGAAGCTTGATTCCTGGATGGAAGAAGAGAAAATCTATTCTAAGAGAGCTACTCTACTGCAATAATGAAGAAAACAACCTGTAATGCTAATATCACACCATATCCTAATTAACCATTTAAACAGCTATTCTAAGCATAATTGCTAAATCAACACTAACCTAACGCTGCTATCTAAGTTACAGAAGTAAAGAGCATCAAACTAAACGAATGAGTAAACAAGGAAACTAAACTAAATCTATTTTCACTTTCTTGGTTTTTTGATGATCGGATAGTGTTAGAGTCTGATCGAATAACCAAATTGAAGCTCATAAGTGGTAGTGTTTAAATGATATGCAAAACGAAGTTCGGGAAGGAGTCGAGCGAAAAAGCAATCAAAGATCGAAATCAACGAAGGGAGGAAGTAATGAAGCAGCAGTGCATAGGAAATGTTGGATCGATCAGCGAATAGTAAAAACATAAGATGAGTGGCAGAGATCTTATCGTAGGAGATTTACGTAAATAGATGGACGAACAGGATGAACAGGAGATGACTGGTGGAGATCTTATCGTGGGAGATTGAGCTAATAGATGGCTGAACAGGATTAACAGAAGATGAGTGGCAAAGATCTTATCACAGAGTTTAAGTGAATTGATGGATGAACAGGATTAATGGGAGATTAATGGCGGAGATCTTATTGCAGGGGATTACGTGAATATATGGATGGATCACATTAAGTCACATGGCGACAAAAGGAAACAAACTTGTAGAATGATGGAGTGGTCTTTGTAGGTGGTAAGAATTTTCTTGCGCACCCTCAAAGTTGTAAGTGGAATTCTTAAATTTTGCACAATTAGCCTAATGGAGTGACACATAGCGCGAGAAAACCACTTTTCTCACGTGCTCTTGGGCAGATATTAGTCGTACAAGAATTCGCGCAAGATTGCATGATATCCATTGGATCATGCGAGATTGATCAATGGTGGAGAATGTTTGGTCAATTTAGTGATGTCTAAATTGCAACTTTTAAATGTCAACCCGGGGCTCGTAAGCTGATGAAGTGAGGTGTACTGTATGTACTTAGGCAACTATTTCTTGAGATTTTGTCGTTTTTAACTTTTTAGGGTTGCTTTTAAGTATATCTCTCCTAATGTGGTGTGACGAAATAAAGTGAGTGAAGTGTGTGTGATTGTGATGTGCTTTTTACAACTTAAAAGTACTCTACAAGAAAGCTTGAAATGAAATCAATGCTTAAAGGAATGTAAAGGCATTAAATAAAAGACTAATGACATTGGCCCAGTGCCTCTGTTGTTGCAAGGAAATGCAAATGAGATCTATATCAAATAATCACTAAGCAATGTTGAAACTAAAGTAAATCTATCTAAAAGAAAGACTAGTCACAAATACTTTAACTTCTTCTTAACCTCTTGCCTTCTAACTGAATGTATCATGTGATAAACCATTAAAAACAAGTCAATCAATTGTGAGTTTCTGAACAACTAAACCAAGCTGCATTAAGTGATGTTTTGGTCCTCAATAAAGATATTAAGTTATAAAGAAGAGACCATCAATAGATAAACAACTTGATATCTACAAACAAAAAAACAAATATGCAAATTGACTAAATGATAATGATGAAATAAAGGATGCAAAACAAAGAAGGTCAGCAACATAGACAAGATGATCACACATGTCACTAGTTGT